>MU832187.1:0-82786 GCA_029204225.1 Diphasiastrum complanatum | reverse complement strand
CTAAGGCCTTAAGGCTAGATGCTTCTCTATCCAAACCATTTTGGGGTGAAGCAATAACTTGTGCTAACTATTTGTGCAATAGATTGCCAAACCAAGCCATTGGAGGAATCACACCATTTGAAGCTCTATTTGGAGAGAAGCCCAATCTCAAAGATCTCAAAGTTTTTGGATCCACTTGCTATGTACACCAGTCCTTGGATAAGAGAAGGAAGGATGATGCAACATCCATCAAAGGCATCTTTGTGGGGTATGGTGAGAATAGCAAAGGTTATAGAGTCTTCAATCCCATCACTAGCAAGGTGATAGTGAGTAGGGATGTTATTTTTTATGAAGGACATGCTTGTGATTTGGATGATAATGCTACTAATCATCTTGATGGCAAGGATCATGCTAGGATGGAGGAGGAGCTTCCAAGTGAAGAAGAACTTGAGGATCCACCTCAAGATGCAAGAACTCCAAGAACTCCAAGAAGATCTACAAGGGCAAGATCCGAGCCATTGAGGCTCACCTATGATGGTCAAGGTGATCAAAGGGAAGGCTCATCATCTTTCACATCTTACACCTTTCTTACTTCAATGTTAGATGAGCCAACATGCTATGAAGATGCTTGTAAGTCTAAAAGTTGGATGGATGCTATGCAAGTAGAGTATGATGCTCTTATTGAGAATCATACTTGGGATCTTGTGGATCTTCCTCAAGGGAAGAAACCTCTTGATTGCAAGTGGGTGTTTAGATTGAAGTATAATCAAGATGGATCAATAAGCAAGCATAAAGCTAGGCTTGTTGCCAAAGGTTTTTTACAAACCAAAGGCATTGACTATGATGAGACTTTTGCTCCTGTGGCTAAGCTTGTTACTATCAGGTTGATCATTAGTCTTGCTACAACCTTCAATTGGGAGCTATTCCAACTTGACTTCACAAATGCATTCCTCAATGGTTAGTTGGAGGAAGAGATCTACATGAGGCAACCCGAGGGCTTCATCAAGGCAAAGCATGAAGGAAAGGTGTGTTTTTTGAAGAAGAGCCTTTATGGGCTCAAGCAAGCACCTAGAGCATGGTACTCTAGGCTAAACTCTTTTCTCATTTCCATCAATTTTGTAATGAGTGACTATGATCCATCATTGTATATAAGTTTTCATGATGGCATGATCATTATTCTTGTTTTGTATGTAGATGACATTATCTTGAGTGGTAATGATCTAGATGGAATTAGAGATGTAAAAATTGCTTTAGCAAAAGAGTTTAAGATGGTAGATCTCGGCCTATTGAGCTTCAGTCTTGGAATAGAGGTTATTAGAGGATGTGATTTTAGCTTCATTTGTCAATCTAAATATGCTACATCCATCCTAGATAGATTTGGAATGAATAATTGTAAAGGCATTGAGACACCAATGGAGCAACATGTAAAAGCATCTATTGGTTGTGATGAAGCATCCTTTGAGGACATCACATTATATAGAAGGCTTATTGGCTCCTTGATCTATTTAACTATAACTAGACCTGATCTTAGTTATAGTGTTGGAAAGTTAAGCCAATTCATGCAAAGTCCTCTAGTTTCACATTGGAAGATGGCCAAAAGAGTTCTTAGATACATTTCATTCACTAAGAATTTTGGTATTTTGTATAGAGGAACTAATCTTGGCTTAAGAGCCTATAGTGACTCGGATTTTGCAGGTGACAAAGTGGATAGAATATCAACAAGTGCCTTTGCCACCTTTCTATGTGATGGAGTAGTATCATGGCTTTCCAAAAAGCAAGATACCATCTCCCTATCTTCCACAGAATCCGAATACAAGGCCTTGACATCAACATGCAAGGAGGTCTTGTGGCTCAAAAGGCTATTGGTGGAGCTTCATGTCATGGAGGAGGAGATCTCTATCATCTATTGTGACAACCAATCAGCCCAATCACTTGCAACTAATCCTACATTCCATGCAAGGAGCAAACACATCGAAATTGCTCATCATTTCGTGAGGGAAAAAGTGCAAGCTAAAGAGATCAAGCTCCAACACGTGCCATCATCAAGTTGCTTGGCTGATTTGTTTACTAAACCTTTACCTAAAGATTCATTTGTCAAGCTTAGATCTTCAATTGGAGTTATTGATAAAAGCATTGTGATCTCCAAGGCTAGATTTGAGGAGGAGTGTGAAAAATTGCCTACATTGGCAAATCTAGCCATGTAGAATATTGTACATTTTGTCAATATTGTTTGTTGGTTACTTGAATGGCCAAAGTGCCACTTGTACATACACATCTAAAGTAGGTTACCACGAGTCAAGAGGAGTGGTTGTGTCTATTTGGTAGTGATTCCTACTTTGTAGGATCTAGACCATGATTTATGATGAGATTTGTACCTACCATGCACCTACCAAGCATGACTCTTGGATCTAGACTAGGGTTTTCACATTAGGGCAAGAAAGTGGAGTCCACTTCCTTATTACATGCTGGATTTTCACCTAACTTTGCAAAGGAAGTGTGTTTTACTATGTATTTCCATTCTCCATAGTGAGAAGATAGAAACTTTTTGGAGCCTCAAGGAGAAACTCGAGTTTCCTCTCATTGTATGGTGATTAATCTATTTTTCCAATGAAACCCAGCTTTGGCACTTTGTAAACACTGTCTACAGGCCGTACTACAGCCTTATTTCCACACGTGTGGAGTTGGATTAGACTATTTGATCAATGCTTTGATTGTCTCTACTTGTTTCCTATCAAGCTGCTAAACTAGATCTTGTTTTCTGATAACTAGTTTCTGATAGATTGTTTAACAAGCATACAATCACCTTGTGGATCATTCAAAGATCCATTTATGGTCCTTAGTACTGTACTTTTCACATGTAGTGGCTTTCTTGGTTCGGATACAATCATGACAACAATTTGATTATTGTTCTATTTGGAGAGTAGGTAGAACTTGCCTCAACGTCCAAAATTAACAAAGATTCTTTATCCTCCAAGATTGTAGCTTTGCAATTCTCTTTTCAAGAGGATGATACCATATTGAGGTAAAGAGAATGTTACTATATTCCAATTTTTTACGTTCCTATACATCATGAAATATCATTCAAAAAGGGCATGTTTATTAACAAAGTTTTTGTAACATTATTAACCAATTGTAGTTTTTGTTCTATAATTTATTGAATTCAGAAGAAAAGGAAAAAATAAGTTGCCATTATGATACCTATGAGTTTCATAGGTTCATGTTGCCGCAACTTCTCGGGAGCGATTGGGCAATAGATGATCTTGTGCAAATGTGCATGGAGTAAGAACTACATATAGACTGGTTGTTTATATTTGGTTATAGTCGTGTCTATAAATCTTAAATTTCATTATATACTTATATAAGAGAATTACATTTTTGCAGATTATGTTTAGAGTAGATCAATGAAAAAGATCGAATATGCATCGACAATCCACTATTTTACCAAAGAGCTACGAAAAAAAAAAAGATGATTTGACAAATTGGGAATCAAGGGAGAAATTTTTAATTCATAAGAGCTGGACAAATATCAGTCACATTTTCATTCCCGTTGTTGCCCAGTATGTATCAAATTAACTATTTTAAAGCCATGTTGTCTTCTTGATTCATGCTCTTACTACAATCAACCTTTACTTACACATGCTTTTGATACAGTAATCATTGGAGCTTGGTAGTGATTGAGACGACTTCTTTCGTAGCGGTCCACATGGATTCAAAACATGGACTGCATTCCACGATCAAAAGGTTTTGTTCTTTTATTTGTTTATTTATTTTTTATTTTTAACATTCTAAAATAAATAAATATATGTTTCCAATGGACATGTTGGTACATTATGTAAGGGTAAGTTTTGTTTACTTGAACTGTAGGCCAATAGAAAATGCACAGTGGCACAGTGCTCATCTAGAGAAAAAAAAACTGGCCAAGCTGACTTGGAAGCAACCTCAAGTAATTTTATTTTTTGTATTTTATAGAATGATCCTTTTATTTTGCATATAACTAAAAAGTTGTCCTTGCGCATTCTATAGGTGCCGCAACAGAGAGACTGTAATAGTTGCGCTTGGTTCATGTTATATTTGTACAACCTGATGGTCCAAAATATCGAAAGTCTTGATTCACAAGTGGCCCATGTAAGTTTATGCATTCAATAAGTTAACCTTCGATTTATTGTTTTTTTGTTATGATTTGGGCTCGTGTGTCACTTACCCAACTAATGAATTTGAGATTTGCTTTGTTTTTAACTTAAACCGCAAATTTTCAATTACGATGATATTCAAAACTTTCACATACCAGTTGCGAAATGGATTAGCAAAAGGTTGCCAACCAGAAAGAGCCTCTCTTCTAAGAGAAGTAGAGAGTCAACTTTATGCTCAAAGGTGGGCTCTTCTAAACAAATTTCTCTGGTAAGTGCAAATTTGTATAGTTGGCCATCTATTGTTAAGTTTTATTGAATTTTAGGACTATGATATGGATTGAGAGAGTGTGTGTGTGTGTGAGAGAGAGAATGCTAAGCACGAGGAAATTGTCTGCATTTGTTAAAATCTGCTAGTTCTAAACATTTTCAGAAGGAAATCATACCATCAAAAAGAGAGAACGAAAGAAGTGCTAAATCAAAGGAGTTCGAGGTATATAATATCTCATAAATATGTTATTATTTGTTTTATGTATTCATTATTAGTAATAATGGGCTCACAATGTCAAACATTTGAGGTTTTCTCATAAGTATATGCAGAGAGTTAACATATTGAACATTCGGAATGAAGTAGTTGGTACTGAGATTGTTTTGAGCAAGAATCCCAAGCACCTTTGCCATGGGGAAACATTGGGTGTAGGATTTTGGTGTGTTAAATTCAACATGTGGTTTGAGGGAATGCCCTATTATTAAGGCCATGTAAAAAGTTTAAAACTGTGGGGGACTCAAAAGATCCTGAAGTTATTTGGCCTTCAAAAACTGTACAGATCATCTCTGACAATGGTACATCCTTCTCACTTTTTTGTTCTCAATACAAATTTGAGTAAGCTTATTTTTCTTGTTCAAACATAATTTCCCTTTCATGATGTAAATATTGGCTCGAGCTTTGCTCCTGAATGCAGAAATCAGATTTTGAAGAGTTTTGAAGACTTCAGCTATCAATTTTCCTAGAAGTTGCAGCATAACAAGTGCAACATTTTATACGATTTTAATCGTAACATTATTGAAGGCCTAAATTGCCTTTATAGTTTTTTTTTTAAGAGATTGTATAAGACACTTGACATGATGTATTTTAACATGAAATTTGAGATGCAATCGAGCCTTGTATTCACCTTATTGTGTATGAGAAATTTCTCTCTCTTTTGGTCCATTTGATTGGGTGGTTTGTTGTTTTAATTTTGGACTGAAATCCTTTAATTGTACTAATTATAAGTGATCGATATGTGTAGGCTATCTAAGAGTTGTTCCAAATGTTTGCAATAGAGATAGTTTGTATGTATACTTGAATATGGAACTGTGATTGTTGGATTCCTTACACAGAGATATTGTACATGTTGAGCAAAAAAGGGTTCAATCTGAGTCCTTATAACTAGTTGACAAACTGAAAAACTACGCCAAGATATATAGAAGTTGAGACCCCTTGTTAACTTTTAAAGGTGTTGCATTTTCTAGTAAGGACTCAGATTTAATCCCTAGCTTTATGCTATAGAATCCATGAAGCCTCACACCATCAATTGTTTGTACATAAGCTCCACAACGGTTTACACTACAAGGTTATAAGAAATGTGCAAGCCAATTATTTATTTCCGTAATTTTAGCCAAAATTTGTCTCTAGAATAGTCGGAACTGCCCAAAAATTGCAAACCAAATTTACAATTTTGGACAAAAACTTTGGGACATTTTTGCAATTGTATTGGTGATATTTTCTACAATTTTAGCCAACAAATTACAGATATTCATTCGCAATTTTTTTTGGCAAAAATTGTCAAAACAATTGTGAAAATTCATTTCCACAATTTTTTTTTTCAAATTAGTGTATAAAAATTGCGGAAAATAAATCTACAGTTTATTTTCTATTGCGGATTTATTTTTTGCAATTTTTTGACACTATTTTAAAAAAAATTGCAAAAATGAATTTTTGCAAAAAAAATTGCGAAAAAATATCCGCAATTTTTGCCACAACAATTGCGGAAATGAATTTTCGCAATTTTTTTGACAATTTTTGTCCAAAAAATTTGGCAAAAGATATCAACCAAATAAATTGTGAAAATAAATCTGCAATTATCATGCCAAAAAATTGCGGGTGCGTTTCCGTAATTTTGTTATTGTTAATTTAGCCATTAAAAAATGGCAGAAAATTAGCCAAAAAAAATACGGAACCGAAATTGCGGATTTGTCAAAAAAATATGGAAACCATTTTCGCAATTTTTTTTGGCAAAAAATGGCAAAAATTGCAAAAATTTCCACAATTTTTGCCATTTTTTCTGTAGTTTTTGTTACTTTTTCTTGTAGTGAATTAGACTGTTGTTTGCTAGTAGCAGCCCATAAGAACGGGAGAGTTGTTTTGCAACTACTTCTTCTTTTTTCCGTTCGCATTACTCTTTCCTTCATATTGGTATCAGAGTATATGTCAATAAAACGAGAGATTATTTTATTTGTATTATAGTCAATATGTCTCTTATAGATAACTCCTCATCTTCTTCATCCAACGAAACTAGGATCATTGACAAGTTCAATGGTTCTAACTTCTACATCTGAAAGTTAAGACTCCGGATGATGTTGATAGACAGAGATCTTTGGGATGTTGTAGAAGGTTTTAACCCAAAACCAGAAGACGGTGATCATCAACCAGCGAAAGTACAAAGATCAAATATCAGAAGGCCTTAGTATCGGTCACGCTCAATCTGGCTGACTCTCAAATATCCCATGTTACCACGTGCAAATCCTCTAAGGATGCACTTGATTTATTATCAAATCTATATGAGATTCAAGATGTAACCACCAAGTTACACCTTAGAAGGAAGTTCTTCACACTTAGTATGTCTGATTCTACAGCCATCACTTCTACATCAACAATTTTAAATCTATAATGGATCAGTTGTCAGTTATAGGATGTGCTATTCAAAATGATGATGTCGCTATGACCTTGATTTTTTTTTTACCAAAGTCCTATGAATACTTTGTTCTAATGATCTCCACACAACCGGACCTCACTCTTCAAAAGGTGATCGGTCATCTTCTTCAAGAAGAAATACGGAGAAAGACCAGCAGCCTGTCTGTCAAAGACATGTCACTGACTCTATACACGAAGAAGAAAAACTCTTCCAAGGGCAAGAATCAAGTGTAGCAGCAGCAATAGAAGCCTCACACTCAAGCTGAGAATAGTGGATCGTGCAAGAAACTCTTCTATAGATATTGTAAGAGAGCTAATCATGACATCAAAAAATGTCGAATCTGCATCTACAACAAGACAAAAAAGCAACAACAACAACAACAATATCCAGACTCCTCCAATGTGACAGAATTCAAGGAGCAAGATTCTGATGGAGACAAACCATCACATCTGTTAATGGCTTACAACAGTAGCAACAAAGACTACAATAGTTGGTATCCGGACAGTGGCGCTACCCAACACATGACTTCTCGCAAGGAATGGTTTACTAAGTACACAGCTTATAGTAGAGATCAATTCATCTACCTCGGAGATTCAAGCACCATTCGCGTGGAAGGCAAAGAGATAGTCAAGACCGTATTCAAGAACGATCTTTCTATTTGTGTTTCGAATATTCTTACCTCAACTATTTAAGAACTTGTTATCAGTCTCCAAGATAACTGATGAGGGATAATCTATATGTACTCTCTGACTCAGTTGCATTAGCTTGTACTTCTCATGAAAATGAAAGTGATCATCCTATTCTGTGGCAAAATCCTATGGTGAATTATATTCAAAAGATCAGACTAGTACTGTTTCACATACTAGTAAATGATTTTTGATATATCAGATATTCAGTCCAGGTACAAGACATAAATGAAATTGTTTTAGATTTTTTTCTATAGTAATTAGTTTTTAAACATTTACTAATGTTGTTATGTCTTCTTGGTACCTTAGCTGAAATAGATTTTTAGGGAACTAAAAATTCTAAGGAGGAAGAAGAGTGGACATTAGAGGTAGTAAGTGTGATCGGAAAATTTATTTCACAGTTAGGATTTTGGTAATCCCTGTAAATAATTGCTTAATACTGGATATTGATTTCCTGGATTGAATTTATTTAATTGAATTAATAAATGTTATCTTTGTAACCATTGAGTTATCCGCAGTTTTGGATGTCAATTGTGATGTTAGAAGCGGAATCTAATACGTGGATAACATTGGATCTATTAGTTGACAGAAGCTTGTCCCTAGATTTGATGCATCAGTAGGGGATTTGAAGCTTACTCATTAATTTGAAAAGATCAAAATGTAATGTGGAACCATGTTAATTCTTTTGTTTAAGTCACATGTGGATTTGTGGTATCCATCTGATAGGCATGCTAAACATCCACATAAATGGATTCTCTAGTGTTTGGGAACAAGAAATAATATCCTATAGTGATTATAGGACAACCAGATGATCAGTGGATCTC
Source organism: Diphasiastrum complanatum (assembly GCA_029204225.1). Classification (NCBI taxonomy): domain Eukaryota; kingdom Viridiplantae; phylum Streptophyta; class Lycopodiopsida; order Lycopodiales; family Lycopodiaceae; genus Diphasiastrum; species Diphasiastrum complanatum. The sequence goes on along the minus strand of MU832187.1, from coordinate 74,216 downwards.
TAGAATTTCAGATAAGACGGTTAGGAATTTTTTGAAAGGAAAAACTGATGGTATGAGACATCAGTAATTTTGAAAAGAAAATTCTAGGACTGTAATGATCTGAGGATCAATGGTTTGTTTTAGTACCTAGTCGTAATATAGAAAAAATAAAACAATTTGATCAAATGTGAGATATTTTGAAAAAAATTTCGGTTTAATCTAGATCCCAATGTGGTATCTCATCATTTATAAAATCGAAGGCCCTCAAATCTATTTCTTGCTTTCTTAATTAATCCTTTACTTCTTAGTAATTTCTCGAATATAAGATATCAGACTGATTTATATGATTCTTTCCAACATGAAGTTATTCTTCTGAAAGATTGTTATGTCATATAAATTACTACTTGTGTGAATAGACTTGGAATTTAAATAAATTCTAAGGTTAAAATGTTTCAATTTTTTAAACCTAGAATATGTCTGTTGCATAACTGGATTTCGATGGAATAGTAGTTTCTAGCACTCAGATTGAAAATATTTGAAGGAGAAGTCCTAGTTAAAATGAAGTGAATGTTGATTTTCACACGTGTGGACTGTCCACTACATGTACTTGTGATCTCCTAAGGTGTGTAGATGCACCAAGATCAAGACTAGATTGAGATTCAAGATCAATCTTGAATCCTATGGCAAAAACACACTACTACATGCATTCAATCACTTCCAAATCTCACTCACACGTGTGAGAAGTATTAAAAAAATAATCTAAGTAAAAACAAGCTGCTCTCCTCGGGTAGAGAGAGAAAATGCATCAAGAGCTCTCGGGTAGAGAGAGAAAGCTAGAAATCCAAAAACTCACAAAATCCATGAAATCACCAAATCAATTGATTTCAAAATGAGGAGTACAATGATACTAGTAGGTCCACGAGCTACCACTATGCTTAACTATGATTGGACCACATTTTGTCACCTCTTGATCCTATTGGATCATTGATCTATGCACCTCTTAATTCTATTGGACTATATTCAAGCACACCTCAATTTCCTTTTGGATCTCACAAGGTTCCACCTCTATATCCTATTGGACCTCTTGGAATTCATCAAACAAAAACTTTACACTTGTCTACACTCTAATTAGCAAGTGTTTAGCCTCTTACTCTATTTTGGCTCAATAGTGGCATTACAAGTGGAAACGCATAATTTGCCATCTATGCCAAATTTATTCCTATCAACATCCTACACCTAGATGCTTGATGTAAAAAACATAAGACCCCTATATCTAACATAGATAATCTTTTTCAATTCTTCACAGTGAATTTTTTAGTGGAAACAGATGAATGAATGTTATTTTCTTGCATTTGGTGCTAGAAACAGGAGCATTTAGCTCAAAAGAGTACCTGGGATACTCAGAGTTGAGTTTTAATCATTCTATATCTTAATGATTCTCCTAGAGATTCTAATTGAATGAATTATCATATCTTAGAATTTGGATTCTAAGGATACTTGTACTTGAAAGCTTATGATTATCTGTCAGAGTTGTGGATAATTTTAGAATATAATTATAATTATTCTATTATTTCTTTAACTTTAATCTCTTAAGTTAGGTTATTTTACCTAGTGTTTCATGTAAGTGTTTTACATGAAGGTGATGTTACTAACTTGTGGTGAATGTGTCGGAGGGTTTGCGGATCCCAAGGCAACCCTAACCCTAGTTAATAAGTGAGAGAGATTTGGCACCCTGCGTGTGTAAGTCCAACCCAATGATCACATAGTTATTTGATTGATCAGTTAAAAGTTAATAAAAGGACTTTAGGCCTTTTTGTGAGACTTTTAATGTCGCAGGGCCTAAATGTCAAGTTAGTGAATAAAGTTGGGTTTTCCTCCAATTTTGATGGTTCCTACACTTTTTTAAATTTGAATAAACAGAGAGGCAAGACTGGACCAATAGGATTCAGAGGCCAGGGTCCTCCTCTCTACTATAAAAAGAGACCAACTCGAGTTGTTTCTGATGTTCATTTTCTCATTTCAATAAAGCAGATTGGTTCTCTTTAGAAATGGATTGATGAATGTCCTTGCTCTTTCTCTCTTCTCCTCCATCTCAGATCAATATGATTGGCCGATTGTGTGATTTTAGGCCTCTTACAGTGGTTCTTCCTTGATAACTTTTTGATCCTTACTCTGATTGGCCTGATATTTTCACAGTAGCTGGATCTGATGTAGATCTAACTATTGATCTAGTCTGCAAATGTTACTTGTGTAAGGGTTGGCTGTGTGAAGGTTCTTTCATTGATTTTCAGTCAAAAAACTTGATTTTTCAAAAACTATTGAAAAGTAACTCTCGCAAGGTTTATAGGAGCTGTATTTGGTATGGATCTGGCTCTAAAAAAGTCCGCGAAGGTTAACTCTCATAGGAAATAAAAATTTCACTATCTACGAGGGTTCAAAAATACCTTTATGCTCTGATCTTCACCAATAATTTGTACTAACTCTTGCAGACTTTATCACTGATGTAAAATGACATTCTGAAGCCAATGGAATGGTCCATGAATGTTAGTTTTGAAAGGATTTTTTGGATCTTTTGATTTTGTTGATTTTTCAGCACTTAAATCCACTTTTTGGCTCACTAGAATCAAACTAACTCTTGTAGACTCTTCTGTGTTCTTGTCTCACTGAGATGGAATTCCAGAATTCTCTACGAAGGTTACTTGCCAGTAGAACTCCAAAATCTGATGTATGTGAGGGTTCTCAACTCATTTCTCACCTTTTTTTTTTCTTGGAAACTTTCTCCGAGAATGAACCTTTGTAGACCTTGTGTCATTGTCTCACTGAGATGGAAGTTCAGAGGGCTCTGCGAAGGTTCATTCACTATTTTAAATTTTTTTGTTTTTTTACAAGGGTTATTTAAAATTTTTATGGTTTTTCTCTGATTTTTCAAGATGTGCTTGGAACTAATTCTCGCAGGCTTCTATGTAGGTCTAGGTTAGTACCCTGGAGCAGCTGCTATCAGTTATGCGAAGGTTGGTTCCGGCTGGTTTTGGAGAAAACAGAATTTGATGAGATTTTTGCCTCTTTTTTCTCCAAAATGTAGATTTGAACATTTTATAGGTTTTTCAAGGTTTTTGACTAGAAGTCAAGCCCTTAGAGGCTATTTTGGGTCTCCAATACCCTCTCACACCTCCTCCGCCAGCTGTGAATAGTCCAAGCACAATAAAGAACAAAAAACAAGCTAACTCTACCCAAAATTCTCCTAAAAACAGTCTAAAAAAGCAAAAACAACTAAAAATACAACTAAACTGGTTAGTGAAACCTATCCGCAGCAACGGTGCCACTATAGGGTATGTAATATAATTGGTGAGCAATCCTTCTACCTGTCAAAGAGGGTTAGATCATTGGATAGGTACCTAACTATGTCAAGATGCTAGTCTTAGATGCTTCCTACTCTTTCTCCTAACACTACCACTCTTTAACACTGCTCTTCCCTTCACTAACCACACACACATCATGATTTAGAGTGAAAGAGAGAGAGAAGAAGAAAAGAGGGGGAGAGACTGGGGGGAGAGGTGGGATGGAGGTTAGCTCAAATGCTCAATGTCATTGCTTACGGAAAAACCTTAACTAGCACAAAGCAAAAAGCATGAAAACTAGAAAGAACAAGCAAAACACAACAACCGCATAAGCAAAAGTGATTAGAAGATAAGGATGCTTGAGCTCTCAAATTAGTAGAGTCTCCTCCTCTCTATTAAGCATGCAAATATGATACAAATGGCGTCTTTTTATCATCAGCCTACCACTTTTGGAAAGCACCTAAGATCATACACAATAGCTTGAAGACAATACACACAACAATGCTCTCAATGGAGGAAGAAACAATGACAATGATCTATTGATCTCAATGAAGCATACAAAAGGTTTCTCCAACCTGTTCTCCACGACTTCCCTACTATTTATGGATGAGGAAGATGACTCTCTCTCCTCTCTCTAGAAGGTACTTGACCCTAGATATTCCCTATATAGGAAAAATAGCTAAAAATGGCTTATATGACCAAAATACATCAAAATGGTCTCATTTTGAAGGGTATGAAGTTTGACACTTCATCATACTGAAAAAATACAGTAAATAAAAACATTGTGGCCTGGTTCACACGTGCAAAACTCCAGAACCAAAACTATTTACAATTTTAGCCAATTTAGGCCTCAAACTAGCTAGGAAATGTTGACAATTTTCACATTGATGGTATTACACGTTGCTGTGCCCACAAATGTGAAGTTCAACAGATTATTGTCTTGACACACAAAGGTATTGGGAGAGGCCATTACTGCTCTGATGCTACTGCTAGGGCAATTCTTCTGGCAGAATTTTGGTGGCCAACCTTTTCAAACACACTTACGTTTATATAAAAGTTTGCGACGTTTGGCAACGTGCAAAAAATACAAAAAAAAATTGTGACAATCTTCTTACTCCAATACTTGAAAGCGAAGCATTTCACAAATGGGGTATTGATTTTGTTGGACCTATTAGTCCAGCAGCACGTGGCACACAATCACGTTATATCTTGATTGCCACTGATTATGCAATGAAGTGGGTAGAGGCTAGAGCAACACGCAAAGCAGACGCAAATTCTATAGCACGCTTCCTCTATGAAAACATCATCACTATATTTGGTTGTCCAATAGAGCTTGTCAGTGATCGAGGTTCTTACTTTCTTAAAAGTAATTTACAGTTTATTGACTCGGTATTTCGTTATTCACTGAAAGAGTACTCCGTACTATCCTAGATGCCATGGACTAGCTGAGTCTACAAATAAAACAATGTGTAAAATCTTAGCCAAGATATCAGAAACCAGTCGATCAGACTGGGAAACAAAATTATTCTCTGCTATCTGGGCATATCGCACAACGCCAAAGCGAGCCACAGATTGAAAAATATTGTTTGAGCTGGTATAAGACCAAGAGGCTGTTATGCCAGTAGAATTTCTAATTCCGTCCTTACGTGTCACTTTAGCTTATGCCACTGACTTGTGTGACGATAATGCTTATCAACACCAAGTTCAGAATCGACTTTTCACGTTGACAAAACTGTGTGAGACACGTCTTATATCTTACCATGCACAATTAGTCCACAAACGACGACAGAAGGCCTGGCATGATCGTCATGTCTGGACTAAGAATATTCATGATGGTGATAAAGTTTTACTTTACACATCTTCTAAAGTTCATCCAAGAAAATCAAAATTCTGTAGCCAAGGTCCTTATGTTGTCTAGAAAATTTTTACATATGGTGTCGTGCAATTAAAGACGCTCGAAGGCATACCCCTTGACACCTTAGTCAATGGTAGCCGCCTACGGCGATACTATGAAGATTCCTTTACCATAGATCCTGTTTGAGAAGGATTTTTGGGTTATTAATTTTTTTTTTTCTCTTTGATCGATTTTTTTCATGTATATTCCTACCTACTTCTTTCAAAAACCATATGAAGGCTCAATCTCTAAGCATGGGCTCAAAAAATATTTTTTCGATCCTTTGTAATTTTTTCGATACTTGCTGTTTTTTTGTCCCTTGTAAATTTCTACATACTTTAAAATTTTTCGATACTCGATTCAAATTTTTAAAAAAATTTTGAGTCCGGATTGACTCAAAAAAATCGTGAATTTTTTCGAGACATCTCAAATATTCTAGATTTTTTTGAGTCCAGATCGACTCGAAAAAACTGACGTTTTTTTTTTTTGAATGATTCAAATTTTTTTTATACTTTTCAATTTTTTGAGTCCTTGTAAAATCTTTTCGATACTGTACAATTTTGCAATCCATCAATTTTTTGACCCATTAGTTTTTCCATCCATCGGTTTTTCGTTTCATCACTTTTTTTACTCCAGATTTTTTTGAGTCACTGAGAAGATTTTCACGATTTGAAAATTTTTTCGAGTCATTGAAAATTTTTCGCCTCACTGATAATTTTTTCAAGACCTAGAAATTTTTCGAGGCATTGAAATTTTTTTAAGTCAATAATAATTTTTTTCAACATTTTTTTGAGTCATTGATTTTTCGATCCATTATTTATTTTTTTTCGATACCTGATTTTCTCAAGTCGTTCTCATTTTTTTGAGCCTTGTTATTTTTCGACCCTGAATTCCATCCGTCAATTTTCGTGATAACTTGCCTACCCTAAATTTTTTGAGTATAACTACGTCAGCCAATTCTTCCTTTTTTACTTCATAATTTTAGGGAGAGTTCATGTCTGATTGACAAATCTCTGGCGTTTTTTATGATATTTTCTTGCAACTGTTTAATCCACTATCTCATATCTTAAAAAAAAGAAAAATCTACTTTGAGATTCGGATACACCCCTGATGCGGTAGGTATATCTGTAGTTGGTATAGATTCAGCAAGTACTGGATCAACTAGAACCTCCTTCTGTCTCTGAGCTCTGGTAACAACCATCGAACGTACAGTTCGTTCATATTGAACTACTGGCATTTTCTTGATCGGAATCATATTAATTAAAGTAGTAACCGGTGGTGGTTTGGGTCTTGCAGGACATTCTTTATAACAATGTCCATAACCACTTTCTCTACAAAATGGTATAAATTTTTCTTTGTTTGGACATTCAACAACTCTATGATTTTTTCCGCATGCAAAACATCCAAGTGGTGCTCTAGACCATTGTCTAGCTGCTTGTTGTTGTGCAGCAGCATAGATAGCATACTGCTCTGAAGGACCACTCTCATGATCATTGCTATAGTTCCATTGCTCATTATCAGGATAAGTTTCTGGTTCTATTAGATTTGCAAGAGGAGCACTTTGTCTCGTTGGAGCTGGCAGAGCTAGTCATTCTAAAAATCCAAGGGCAAAATTAAAAGGCTTCCCATCAGAACCCATTTAATAAGTAGGTTCTTGATACTGAAGCTTAGCATACCTTTGTTGGATGATCCGAGGATTAAAAGAGCAAAAGGCTATTTCATGTCCCGTAGAGTTACACAGATGACAAATAGTATTCTTCATTCGTTGTTTCAATGTTGGACATTCATTCATAGTGTGATTGCCTACACAAATTGAACACTAGACATTCTCTCGGCTATGAAAAGTTTTTGCAAACTTTTCAGGTACTTTGCTCGCTTTACCATGGAATTCTTCCAAGGCTTTAATCTTTTCAACAAGTTGAGACCACATCTTTTCCAGCTGCATCTGCTGCTTTTGACCAAGTTTCTCAAACTCATCGATCATCTTCTCTACAGTAGCATCGATATTTGTTGATACAATGGTGGTGGATGTTGTCGTAATTTGCCGTGCGGTATAAGGCAACATTCCAACATTTGGTTCATCATCTAAATCCTCATCCTTCTTATGAATTGCATCGTCCACATCACTTTGTATTGTAGCATATTCATTATGGTATTTTAGCTCGTATCTAATCCTTTTAGGTAGATCTACTAAGAACCACATAATCAAAGCATCGTCATTGATTAAGATCAGGATCACACTCAAATTTGAGGTGTCTAACCTGTTCAATATAATCTCGTACTGCTTTTCGCTTTCCCATTTTTTACTTAAAAGGAGAAAGAGATCTTTCATAAAATTTCTAGGCTTAAATCTTGTAATGAGAGCAACTTTAACCACTTCCCAATCTTGAAGTTCAGCTTCTTCTTGGTTATAGAACCAATCTTGAGCAGCTCTCGTTAAGACCATAGGGAATAACTGAAGTTTATCTTGTGAAAAAACTTCACCATAAACCCTACATGATTTAGGAAAGATCTGGAGAAATTTGATGGGATCAGATAACTCATTTTATTCTGGTATATCTAACCAAAGAGATCTTCTAACAATAATTGGTGGTGGGTTCAGTGGTCCTTTAGCCATAATTCTAAATTACGTCAATCAGACAATAAGATTGGATCTAGGATTTTTATCAAATCAACTCAATTTTCTCAAATTTTGGACAAAAAACATGGCTAAATCTTACTCCTTCCTCTTGATGGTCTCTCAAGACCTGTAAATCACTTTTAGAGGACTTGATACTAGCCTAGATTAATAACAGTCTAATCAATGGCATACAAACATTGATGCTTTTCCTTAGCACCAAAAAACTCATCAAGAAGATTCACTATGAAATTCTGTGGATCTTATGTATATTAAAGATTAAATGATTATAAAGAGGTTCCCACACATTTGGAAAGTATAGCTACTGACCCTTACCAAGTTCAAATCCCAAATCTTCAACCTAAGACTTGATTTGAACTTGTCCTCTAACTTTCTAACAACAACTTGCTAAAAATGGCTTGTCCTTTAATCAATGATTATCCTCTTGTACTTGGCTCTGATACCATGTTGAAAGTATAGTACTAAGGACCATAAATGGACCTACAAAAGGCTCCAAGAGTGATTGATTGTTTGATACACCTATCTATTGCAAAACTGGTCACAAGATCTTGATCTAGGAAAGCAATATTGGATCCCACAATCAAGAGGGGACATCAAGATTGTGAAGAATTGAAAAAGATTATCTATGTTAGATATAGGGGTCTTATGTTTTTTATGTCAAGCATCTAGGTGTAGGATGTTGATAGGACCAAATTTGGCATAGATGGCAAATTATCCATTTCCACTTGTAATGCCACTATTTAGCCAAAATAGAGTAAGAGGCTAAACTTGTGCCAATTAGAGTGTAGACAAGTGTAATATTTTTGTTTGATGAAATTTAAGAGGTCCAATAGGATTTAGAGGTGGAACCTTGAGGGGTCCAATAGAATTTGAGATTTACTTGAAAAAGGTCCAATAGAATTTAGAGGTGAATGGATCAATAGGATTTAGAGGTGGCAAAAGTATGGTCCAATCATAGTTAAGCATTGTGGTAGCTCGTGGATCTACTAGTATCATTGTACTTCTCATTTGGATCTAATTGATTTAGAGATTGAGTGGATTTTGAGTGTAAGTGATTTTCTAGCTTTCTCTCTCTACCCAAGAGCTCATGAAGATTTTCTCTCTCTATCCGAGGAGAGCAGCTTCTTTTTACTTAGAATAATTTTTGGATACTTCCCACACGTGTGAATGAGAGTTGGAAGTGATTGAATGCATGTAGTAGTGTGTTTATGCCATAGAATCAAAGATAGATCTTGAATCTCAATTTAGTCTTGATGTTGGTGCATCTACACACCTTCGGAGATCACAAGTACATGTTGTGGTCAGTCCACACGTGTGAGTTTAACATGGTATCAGAGCCTACCTAAGGTTACCATGCATTTTGATCCATTTAAGTGAAAACTTTTCATCAATCTTGAGCTAGAAATTGTCAAGATCCATTTTCCTAACTATCTTGTTTAACTTTGGATCAAAAGAGATCAATAGGACATTGATTAGATCTGACCTGGTACTGTACGGAATCAGGTGCTCAGACACATGTGAGGAACATCCAATCTCAGATTGAGAATTCTCTCGCATGCTTGATCCTTTTATCTTGCTTAATAGCTTGTTTTGAAGCTATTTTTGTCTAGTTTTTGATGCAATCAGTTTCATATCATTTGGTTGTGCCAATCAAAAGCTATAAGCTTTTGAAGAGGGTTAGGTAGGGCACCTAGACCTGGGTGGACACATTTGGTTTGGTCAAGATATTGCTTGTTTGATCTCTATTCATAGTTGTATGGTTACCAATCTCATCTATAAGTGATCTAGACATTGTTTTGAGATCATAGCCAATTTGTTTCATGCAATATTATTGAGTTTGAGTCAAATTTGATTACTTAGTGTATTTCACATGTGCTAAGAGTAAATGATCCTAGCTTTGTCTATTGTCCATCATTTGATGTGAAATAGATCTTGTTTTAGAGAGATTTGAGTAGCTAGTGAGAATCAATTCACAAATAGTTGCAAGATCTTTCATAAGAGGAGATATCACTTCATTATTGGATCCTATTGAGAGTGTGTAGCAACATTTATCATTTATCAGTGAGTTTTTTTCACTCTAAATCTCTTCAATGAGTTCATCTTTGTTGGAACCAAGTGAAAGATTGACTACTTCAAACTATTCAATTTGGAAGATGAGGATGGAATCCATCTTGATCCTTCAAGATGTAATGGACATAGTTCTTGGCCTTGAAGAAGAGAGCTAGGATGGCTCTTCACATTAAGATGAATGTCTCTAATGAGATATTGAGGGAGATAGGTACTTGTACAACATCCAAAGAAGCTTGGGATTGTCTCAAGACTATCTATGAGGCTAAGAATACCTCTAGGCTCCTCACTCTTAGAAATCAAATCTTCCAAAGTAGCCAAAAGAGTGATGAGAGTGCATCTAGTTATGTTTTGAGAGTAAAAGATATTCATGGAGAGCTTGCTTGCATTGGTGATTCCATCAATCAAAATGAGCTAGTCCAAGTCATTCTCAATGGCTTGAGAAGTGAATTTGATAACATTGTCCAATCCTATGCCATTAAGGAGGAGCTACCAAGTTTGGAGGCTCTCCAAAGTGTGCTAATTTTTGAAGAATCAAGACAAGAGTATAAGCTTTTGAGGATGGACAACCTTTCTCTCACTCATAATGATGGCAAAGCCCTCTTTGCCAAGGACAAGCACAAAGGGAGGAGCAAGAACCAATATCAACAATCCTCAAGCAAGGACAAAGCCAAATCCAAAGACAAAGATGATTCCTCTAATGCTTCATCATCCAAACTCGAGAAGAAGAAGATCAAGTGCTTTTATTGTGGCAAGAAAGGCCATTACGCCACCAATTGCTTCAAGAAGAAGAATCAACTCAAGCAAGTCAGCATCACCAATGAGAAGGAAGACACTATTGCAAGTGATGGAGAGGGATCTCTTATGGTCTCTAGCTTCTCATCCATTCCTTTCAAGAGGGACGACTTATGGTATATTGATAGTGGAGCCTCTTCACATATGTGTAGCTCCAAGGATTCTTTCTCTTCTATTGCACCTTATGATGGAGTCAAGAAATCAATATACATTGCAAATGATTTTGAATGTCCTATTGAAGGCATAGGGAACATTCTCTTAGAGCTTGCATCCTCTAGAGTTCTTTCTCTTTCTAAAGTTTTTTATGTGCCTAAGCTTACTAAGAATCTCATTAGTGTTGGCCAATTGCTTGATAATGGCCTTGATGTAAGATTCAATGTTGATACTTGCACTATCAAGAAGAATGATGAGATACTTGCATTAGGATCTAGATTTGGAGGCATCTATAAACTAGATCCAAATGAATATGTGAATGCTTGTAGTGTTGCTCTTGTGAACAAGCTTTCTATGGAGGAATTATGGCATAGGAGGTTGGGACATCCCAACTACAAATCCATGCTCTCTATGATCAAAGAGGCCAAAGCAATTGGCTTGCCAAAGTCATTCTCCAAGAAGATCAAGCCTTGTGAGGCTTGTGCTATTGCTAAATCTTACAAAAAGCCATTTACAAGATCTTCTATCAAAATCAAGCATCCTTTGGAGTTAATCCACTCGGATGTGCATTTCTCATCAACTACAAGCAAGGGAGGAGCCACTTGTTTTGTTACTTTCATTGATGATTTCACAAGATTCACTTGGATGTATCTTCTTGCTTCTAAATCTATGGTGTTTGATCATTTCCTTGTTTTCAAAGCTTATGTAGAGAAGCAATTCTCATTCAAGATTAAAGCTCTTAGAAGTGATGGAGGTGGTGAATATATCTCCAATAAATCTCATGATTTTGGTGAGCTTGAAGGCATCAAAAGAGAGTTCTCTTGTGCCTATTCTCCATCTCAAAATGGAGTGGCTGAGAGAAAGAATAGATCTCTATGTGAATGTGCAAAATCTATGAGAATTGAGGCATCTTTGCCCAAAGATTTTTTGGGAGAAGCCATTAATTGTGCAAATTATCTTTGGAATAGGCTCCCACATATAGCTCTTGGAGGAAAGTCACCATATGAAATCTTATATTTGAAGAAGCCTAAGGTTGATCACCTTAGATTTTTTGGATGCATATGCTTTGCCCATATTCCCTTGGAAACAAGGAAGAAGAAATATCCTAGTGCATGCAAAGGGATCATGGTTGGATACTCATCCAACAAAAAGGCATGTAGAGTCTTTGTACTCTCTACTTCTCAAGTTATTGAAAGTAGAGATGTTGTCTTTCATGAAGATCAACATTCATCTTTTGAAGAGGCCGAGATCAAGAAGTCTATGGATGCATCACCCATTATTGACTTTGAAGACAATTATGATGTGATGGGGTCGAGAATTGAAGAAGACTCTCCTTGGATTTTCTCACCAAGAAGATCCATGAGAGATAGATCCGAGCCTAAGAGGCTCTCATATGTTGACAAAGGCAAACAAGTGGATCTTGATTCCACTAATTATGTTTTTTATGTCTCTCATAAAGAGCCAAAGAATGTACAAGAGGCACTCAATACCAAGGAGTGGTATGATGCCACGAAGCAAGAGTATGATGCATTGATCACCAACAATACTTGGGAGCTTGTGGATCCTCCATCCAACAAGCATGTGATTGGTTGCAAGTGGGTATTTTGGATCAAGTACAATCATGATGGCACCATCAACAAGTATAAAGCAAGATTATGTGCCAAAGGATTTGCTCAAATCCATGGCCTTGATTATGAGGAGACCTTTGCACTCATTGCAAAGATGGTGACAATAAGAATTCTTATTTCTCTTGCTTGTTTCTTTAAGTGGAAGGTGTTCCAATTAGATGTATCCAATGCTTTTCTAAATGGTTATCTTGAGGAGGAGATCAAATGGAACAACCTCAAGGATTCATCAAGGATAAGTTCAAAGTGTGCTTGCTCTTCAAAAGTCTTTATGGGCTCAAGCAAGCACCAAGATCATGGTATTCAAGACTTAATTCTTTCCTTATCTCACTAGGATTTACTCTTAGTGACTATGATTCTTCCATGTATCTAAAGTTTGTTGATAGTAATATTGTCATTCTTTTGATTTGTGTTGATGACATTATTCTTTGTGGAAGTTTTATCAAGCTAGTTGATGAAACTAAGCTAGCACTTGGATGTGAGTTTAAAATGCAAGATCTAGGAGAAATACAGCACATCCTAGGCCTAGAGATTGATTTTTATGAAGATCATATTTTTATATGCTAGTCTAGATATGCTCACTCTATGTTGAAAAAATTCCATATGGAAAATTCTAAGAGCATAGATACTCCAATGGAGCAAATTGTAAAAGATCCTAATAAAGGTGATGAAAAATCCTTCGAGGACATCACACTTTTTAGGAGTCTTGTAGGCTACTTGATTTGGCTTACAATTACGTGGCCCAATTTAAGTTTTTGTGTGATTATGAATTACAAGAGTGGCAGATTAGTCATGACTTAGAGTGCATATGCTGATGTCATGATATCAGATCATATATCTATACTTCTTGGTACTTGCATGATCTTGTTGATTCTTTTTGGAGCATGAGGGTTGAAAAAGATGTCGTGACAATTTTTGTGTCGCTTTGAGTCATTTGACTTTCGTGTCGTCTGACTTTCTCCTGCTGTACCGCGAAAAATTCACTTTCGTGAATTTTTCACGTTCGTGTCTTTTCGTCAGGGTTTCGCGAACATTTTTGCTTCGTGTCTTTTGACTTTCACGTTTGCAAACATTTTCGTAGAGCGAGGGCTGAAAGCTAGCAAAGCTTTGCAAATAGAAACATTTTGTTTCTTCAGCTCCCTCTCAAAGCATGATAGCTTGACGATTCCAAGGCTGTCTTTCTGTCTCTCGAATAGACCTTTGTCTAGGGACTTTGTGAAAATGTCAGCAACCATGTCTTTCGTTCCAATGAAGGTGGTCCGCAACATCTTCTTGCCAATCAGGTCCCTGATCAAGTGGTACTTGATCGCAATGTGTTTCGTCCTTGAGTGAAACATAGGGTCTTTCGTCAGATGTATTGCAGATGTGTTATCCATCTACAAAACTAGAGGCTCATTTCTTGTTTTGCCCAATTTGTCCAGGAACTGTTTGAGCCAAATTATTTCATTGGCCATATTTGTTGACGCAATGTACTTTGCTTCGCAAGATGACTAAGCCACAATGGTCTGCTTCTTGCTGACCCAGAGAATTTCCGCTCCTGACGCGATGGTGCATCCTCTTGAGATGCTTTTACAATCGTCCTTGAGGGATGCCCAACTAGCATCACTGTACGAAAGCATCTTGAACCCTGTATCATGACAATAACACAAGCCATAATCTCTCGTTAATTGAAGATATTGCAAAATTTGTTTTGAAATCTTCCAATGTGTTGAGCCTGGATTCGTGCAGAATTGGCTCATCTTGAACACTGCATAAGCAATGTCAGTGCGTGTGTTGTCTGCAAGGTACATCAGCAAACCTATCAGCTTCTTGTAAGGCGTGAGCTGCATTTGTTCTCTCTCTCTCTCTTCTTTAGATCTCAAAAATCATCATTTGTTAGCACCATTTTTGTGAGCATTGGACTATTCGCTCCTCTGCAATTCAGCATCTCAAAATTCTCTAGGATTTTTTGGGTGTATCTAGACTGGTGAAGGTACAGCTTACCTCCCTCATAGTCCCTTTCAATTTTCAAACCGAGATAACACCTGGCTTCCCCCAGATCCACAATCTCAAAATGTTTTGAGATGTCCTCCACTTCAGCAATCAGCTTCTCACTCTTGAAGAGTATCAGAGTGTCGTCCACAAACACAACCACAATGATAATTTTTCCATTTGTGATTCTCACATACACATTGGAATCAGCCATCACTGGCTTGAATCCTAATAATTTCAATCCTTCTTTTTGTACCATTGTCGAGCTGACTGTTTCAGACCATAGATACTCCTATGCATTCTGCATGCATAATCAAGAAGTGAATTCGAGACGTATCATGGGAGTTGATTCATGTAGACCTCATTGTCTAACTCACCATGCAAGAAGGCTGTCTTCTCGTCCACAATGTGGATCTTGAGGTCATAAGCAGCTACATATGCAAATAACAAATGTAGGAACGAATGTTTGACGACAGGAGAGAAGGTTTCAGAGTAGTCAATACCATATCTCTGAAAAAATCCCTTCACTACCAGTCTTGCCTTACATTTTGAGACATTTCCATCCGGTCCATACTTGAGCTTGAAAACCCATTTGCATTTGATAGTCTTGCATTTATGTGGTAATGGCTGCAACGTCCATACCTGGTTCTTCCTCGTGGATTTCATCTCTTCGTTCATGGGTTGGATCCATTTGTCCTTCTCTGGACATTCAACTGCTTCCTCAAAAGTTTGTAGTTCACCATTGAATCCACGAAACTCTTCTGATGTTGGTGCTCTTCGTGGTCTTGTCGACCTTCTAGGAGATTCTCCTGAGACATCAATGCCTTTGCCTCTGTCTGCTCTGCTAGATTCGGAACCATCTTGGTTTACAGGAGCTGTAGCAGAAGGCTGTCTCTCAAATCTTTCGTCCTTCAGATGATATAGATTACCTTTCCTTCCACCTTGAGTGATTAGGATACTGGTATTGGCATCAATAACGTTGCATGCTTTGTCAGAAAACGTCACCAAAACTGGTGGCGGTCCCACGACACCTGCAAGATGCAGTTATTGTGGACTTTTATTTGCATCATGTCGAATCTTTATTAAATGATACTGCACCTTCTCCATGAAATCGAATCGAACAGTGTTGAAATCTAGGTTGTGCGACAAAAAACAACGATGGGCTCTGATGATCCACTTTGAAGTCGTCCAAGCTGTGAATTGAGATTCCCAGGAGCTTCCCACCATTGCAGCACAAAAATATAATCTGGCCATCAACAGTTGATCCTTAATACTATCTGAAGCCATTGGCTTATTCGGATCAAATGCCAAAGTGGGCAGGCAATTATCCCATCTTGTTGCAACGGACGCCAATCAAAAGAGTGGATATACTCTCATTGATATGCTTGTAGGACTCGATGGAAGCCTACTGATATCTCCCAGCTATAAGGTTGGTGGATGATTGGCCAGTTTGGTATTCAATTTTGGTATCGATCTCAAGCGCCCCCTTGTCGCAAATTTTTTTGTTTTCATTCCCTGCGCTTTTGTTCAAACTTTTTTTTTTTAAATTTCTTTTTCCCAGAATGATGGCCAGGACCAAATCCACTGCCCGTGTTCCCCCTAGTACTGGCCGTAGAAGTGGCAGGAAGCAAGTCTGGCTAAGGGGGATTAGAAAACTTCAGAGATCAACTAAACTAATGATCCCTAGAGCTCCTTTCAGCCGATCTGTAAGGAATGTCACTCTGTCACTTGGGCTAAATGTTCATTTTGCCGTGACAGCCATGCAGACCTTACAAGGTGCTGCAGAAGATTTTCTATCCCAATTTTTTGAGGATACCTATCTTTTGACAGTGCATGGTAAGCGTGTCACCATCATGTCAAAAGATTTTGTCATTCTTAGAAGACTTTGGGACCGTTTTTCTAGTCTGCATGTTGATAACGCCAGCACCTCCAGAGACTTGCCTCTGGATAGAATCAACTTGTCGACTACCTCTAGGAGGAAGATGAAGTAGTCTGTCCCCAAGAAGGCTGGATCTCGAAGGCCAATTGTTTTCCTTCCTCCTAGAGTTATCCCGGCCAAGAGACCCCTGATCGTCTTGAGCTCTTAGTCAGATGCTGGAGAATCTGATTCAAATCGAGAATCATCACCACTTCCTCCTCCTATTATTCATCCAGCTCCTCAACATGTTTCTTCACTAAAAGTGTTGATTACCCAAGAGGAGCTCAACAAAATAACAGAGAAATCTGTAAATATTGTATCTACTTCTTTTCTGCACCTGTACATAAACTTTTTGTAATAATTCCATACGATCCTGTCCAATTTACCATTATAACCAGTACGAGGCCTACTTAGCTAATATAATTGATCTTCTCGACAATTTGTTTGAATTTTTTCTTTTGGATTCACGTAAAAGCTTTAGATTAGGTCCCAAATTTTGTTCCTAGCTGAAAGATAAAACTTCAGAAATTTCAGATGTAATAATAGAAGCAGGAGGATTTTTTTTGCAGAATAGTATTAGTTTCGATTCCCATGGTATTGTTTTTGTTGTTAGTCCATTTTTCATGGGAGTGATAAAGGCAAAAGAAGCCAATTTTGAGAAGGTTGTATATTTTATCGAATGTAGTCACGTGGCAAAATTTTATTTGATTCCATATGAAAAATAAGTAAGGATTGCTCTTTTGTTTTTGTTGCTTTAATCTAGATTGTTGCATGCAGCATTGCTTTAATAAGTAAGGATTGTTTTAATAAATATGGATTTATCAATATTTGTATTTTAGTTGTTGCAGTCGGCATTGGAGCCTGAACATTATTTCCGTAAAGATAAATAAAGAGGGAGTATCAAATTTCCTATGTGTAAAATTAAACTCAGTTACAAATATGAGAATTTGATTCTCTACTTCATGATGTCGTTCAGGAAATACCGACAACGATAACCTCAATTGGAGAGATAACCATTAGATCTCTCAAGGTATATTCAATTTATCTCTGATATGCATATATTCTTTTTTTAGTTCAAATCTATCATTATAACATAAATAAATTTTCTATCATAATATTACTAATTTTCAATAATTTCAGTGTGCACAGCAAAAAAAACACTTTTAGTTGTGCACGAAACTATTTTTTGAGTGGTATAATTTACAAGTGGATGTAGATATTGAAAAGATAATATTCTGTTCATTTGTAGTTCCTTTCATTCTGATTCATATTTTTTTACTATCATTGTTTGTAATTTGCTGATTCTTGTGTTTTGTGATGACAATTCACTCTTGAGCCATATACTCCTGACGATGTATATAGATTTCGACAAGAATTAATCAAAACCTATGCTCAGAATGGTGTAAGCGTTGCACCTGAGATCAAGGGCCCTCAAAAACAAGCTGCTCCTGTCTTAACAGCCTTTCAGGTTGCTCAGGATGCAGATCTTATTATATATGATCAAAAAGGAATAGAAGTCCTTCCTAATATAGAGGAAGACAATATTATAGCAGAGAGTCATCTTGTCTTTAAAGGCATTGAGGCCCTTCCTGAAACAGAGGAAGGCCAGATTATAGGAGCTGTCCCCTTATCAGTTCCTAATACTGATAAAAAAAATATAGAAAAATTGACTGAATAGAGATCTATTTGTAAATAGAGACACATCAAAAAAAAGAAAAAAAGATACAATCATTTTACATGTAAACAACCCATTGATGGATTTTTTTTATTGATATCAATATAGATTCTTACAATCAGGTTGTGTCCATAGTGTAATACTGGAATGCAATTTTTTATATTGATAAAAAGACATGATGATTGGCATGTATTTGCTGATAGTGAATCTCAGTGTTCTTCCATAAGTTGGATTGTTTCGTCAATATCTCTGCATTTGATCTCGAGATCATGTCTTTTACGTACCTGCATAAAACTAATACAAATTGAGTTACAATTAGTACAGAGATTGTATTAGAAAGTTTTGATTGAAACTATTCATAAAAGATCGAGTGTTTACAGTTACTTACAAGTTTACCATTGAAAATGAATCTGAAGTCTAAAAGTACATTATCTTATAGGAGCAATAGTTCTCGCCTGATGTAATTTAGATTCCAATCTTCTTCCACCTCAACACACGTCAAAACGACATCGTTGTATATAATTTTAATATTGTTTCGTTTTGAATGTCCACTGGCTTCTAAGTATTGATCAAGTGGCACCCATTTACCTTTATTTTTTTTCCATCTTTGATAATGGAAGCATAAGCTCAACATGTTGTTTTTCAATTTGATAATGGACGCACATGGAAGACATTTTAATTCTACATTCTATTTTCCCATCTGATCTTTTTTTCCAGCCTTCATCCATAAGTTCAGATAATAAACTATCTGATAAATTTTTGCATACAAACATCGTTGGGGTTTTGTTTATTTACAAATTCCAACTTCAATAAAACAATTTTCACTTGAGATATTCTTTTGCCCCTTTTCACAATCTTACGGTCACCAAAAGGATCAAAGTATTTATGCCTTGAGTGACAAATTTAGAAATGGAGAAGAATGAACCAGCTTTTTCTTGTTCTAAACAACAAACAGTGTTGGTACACCCCCAGCTTCAAGCACAACAAGAAAACAATTTTTTCGTTCCAAACTAGTCTTTCCATCGTAGGCTTTTGGGCCGTTTTTGTCCGTGTCTGTTTCCAAAGAAATGACACCTTGGTCAAAAAAATCCAAGAACTCCTGTTCTCGGTTGCCCAATGCAGTTAATAAAGCAAATACTCATTTCGTTAACTGTGAAAAAAGCTTTACAGAATTCCACCAAGAATTCAGCCCAATCACAGTTCTATGGGTTGCACTCTCTTGAGGCTTGACCCAAAGCACCGACGAAATTCGCTTTTGTTTACTCTGGGATGTTGTGCAACGACAAACGGTTTATCCAGTCAACAACAACTTTCGAGCTTTACTCACCAGATTTTTGTTTTTAAGCCCAAGCTGTATATCATAATGGCTAATAATCGATTAGATAGATATTGCATTCGGTTTGTCGATTCATATTTAGTCGTTTCGCATAGATGACCTAGTAAAGGCTATCCAGGATAGCTTTTTCCATCTAGAGGTCTCGCCCTTAAATAAAAGGCAAGTCTTTAGGAGATATATTCTCAAAAAATGATATAGACGTCTTCATGATTTATATTTATCCAGCTTATATCTTCATATTTCAGTATATCATGCCATATTTAGGTTGATATTCAATATTTAGCAATTTTGTGGCATCACATATCCCCTTCCTCAAATGTGAAACGTCCTCGTGAACATATAATCTTTATTTTGAGGATCATTCGTGAATCTTCTGTTCTTCATACAGTCATTAAGGTGAAAAGATATTTCTTCATATGTTCCATCTTTTAGATATTTCTTCTGCTTTAGAGAATATATGACTTGTTGCTTCTTGAATTGAATAGGTTGATTTTGAGTTGATCTTTGAGTTATTGATGAGAACAGGAATCAAATTCCAAAACATCTTCAAAACTTCAAAGATCAGGATTCAGCATCACATAGAACCATCACCATTACATAGGCAAGAGTAATATTTATGATGGATTCAATTCTTCATGTAATCTTTGGGCTAACTCCAAATTGTGTTGAGCCTCATACAACATCAATGTTTCTTGTGTGCGTATAGCGGCCAACTGGTAGGTTGCCAGTTTTTTCAAGCTTAATAGGGAGCAATGTTCCATCAAATAGCTCCTGAGTTAACTTTTCATCTTCATCTAAATCACTAAGAAGTGTGATTTCTTTACAAAAGCAAGCTAAAAATCTTATAAAAGAACTTTTAACATAAAGATTCTGTACAAAAAACAAAGTCTTTGCTGCAAAAGTTCCAAACTGCTAGAATGAATATGTACAAAAGTGCTTATAACGAATTGACTTTCTTCAATCTTGCAGATTGTGTCAAATTTTCACAAAATAGTCAGCAAGATTTTGCTCCCAATCCACGTAAAGACTAAAAAGTTCTGGATACGCCATACTTACATTGATGAGCAGTCCAGCTTTATCAAAAGCGCCTATGTCTGCAACATCTTTTGTTTTGTACAATTGGAATTGCGATTTTCGCTTCCAAAATTGTCGCTTATTGTTTTCATTTCACAAAAAGTGATATTCTTAAATATGAATGTATTCTAAGACATACATAGCTGAAGAACCTATGTATAACTCAACTAATCCAAAAGGCTCGACTGTGAATCTCTCCTGAATTATGCCCAAGCAGAGATATCCTCGATAGATAACTGGGCCCATAACCAGAGAAAGTCGTCTTTTTCCCATGGTGTCTTCCAATCGTCGAAGGCGATGTCTGCTGCGCCTAGTAGCATCATATAATCACACGCCATTGTAATTCAATGTTAAAAGCTTGTGGACACCACTTCCAGAATCGATCAACAAATGCATTGAACCTTTTAGCACTTACCTTCGACTGGTTTCGACATGGTCATTTTGTCCGAGTAGCTGCCGTTGCCATGTCTTGAGTTTGTAACTTGGCAGCTAACTTTTGATCTTCCAGTTGCTGCTTGAGATCAGACAACTCCTGTTCAAGCTTGTCGACCTTCGCTACTACCTCCAAGTATTCTGGATGGTCAGCAACTCCTGAACAGACAGGAACGGACTTAAGCTGCTGTGTCAGATCATCAATTCTCAATAGGGCCTGTAAATATTCATCATGAGAATCTGGCCCACTGCATATCTGGGTGGCTTCAACCGACAACTCCTTCGACTCTGCCAACTCTTCTTCGACTAGTGCCTTTTCATCTTCAAGCGGTTGCAAGAACTCGACTCAAAAATTATCTAGCATTTGGCCTTGGAGCTGGTTTAGTTTTGAGAGATCTATCGTGATAGAACCTGCATTGCTGCACAAAGCAAGCACAGTTTTATTCTTTATCCGTGTCGCTTGCTCCTCCTGCAAAAGTTTCTGGAGAGCGACATTGTCGTTATTCACGATCTGCACCTGGTGTTATAAGAATCAATGGCAATCTGATAATTTGCAACCTTGGCCTCAATCACCTTATTGATTTCCTTCAAAGAATCAGCTTCCTTTGTTGCGGTATGAAGCTGTGTTTTGAGGAAACGATTTTGGTCGATTAGCTTGGTGTTGTCTGATGCGAGCAAATCAATCTTCTCATAAGACTCTTTGAGAGAGTCTTGAAACTTTCGCTCTACTTCTATCAGGTCCATGATGTTCTTCTGATTATATCTATCAAATTCATATATGTCAGCAACTAAATTCTTGGCTTTGCTGGTCATGGAGGTGAACCACTGGGGCTGGTTGTCAGGTTCATTATCATCTTCATCAGCTGTCCCAGTGTCGCCTACTGCAGCTGCTCGAGCCTTGTCTGAAGTGTCAGACTGAGTTTCGTCTTCGTCCGAGGTGTTTGAGTTCTTCCATTTTTATGAGGTCAAAACAAAGATTGGCTTTGTTGATTCAGCAACAGCAGGTCCATCTGTATCCATGGTAGTGATAGAATCTGTATTTTTCTAGAAGCTACACCATCAACTTCCATAGCAGTTATAGCTGCTACTTGGATTGGTGGCACAAGTGCTGCTATGGTGGTTGTGGCAGGTGTAGTCAGAAGACTAGATAGGTCGACTGGTGTTGGGGGCAATAGTCTTCCCATCAACAAACTTTTCTCCTAGTCACTTAAGACTCCAAAATGCTCACACAGATGCGAAACATGCGCTCCTACTGCCAAAAATTTTCTGCTTTTGATCCACCTCAAAATTGCCTTTATGCAATGATGCCAAAGCATACAAGATTGCCGGCTAGAGCATCCAATAAATACCCAAAATTTTCCATTGAAATAGTAGCATCTACATCTATCAAAAAGATAACTTGATTGGCATATTTACAAAACACTTTCAATGTGACATCTTTGATCATAAAATTTTTATAGCCCTTGGTAGATACGAAGCAGTTGTTCAGAAAATAGGTGTCTTTAGCCACTACATCTCTGTTTGTAAAAATACTTTTACCATCGAGTGGTAATCCCAGAGCTGTGGAGAACACTTCCTCAGAGACAGAAAAGAACTTGCCTCGTACACGAACTTTAAAATTCGCATCAGACACTAAGTGGATGGAATTCAGGAACTCAGTACTGACTTCAGAAAGGATAACTAAGGGTTTCACTTTCAAGCTTTCCAACCTGCATTGATTCAGAAGAGTCTGGATTGATGCCAACCGGATTCCTGCACGTGCTTTCCAGGTAATAGAAGGATCCAGAAGCCATTTTGTCAAATAATTGATGAAAGTTTCACAGATTGCAATAGGTCGGAATAGAATACTTGATTGAAAAGATAGTGATCGTAAGTAATGTAAGAAAGCATAAAAATCACAAGAAGAAAGTGTGAGGAGAAAAAATAAAAATGACTATGATATGCATTGGCGGTGTGGAGAGGATGACGATGTGTCATGATGATGTGACATCTGTCATTTCCATTATTAATGACGTGCATGGCTCATAGTTTCATAATATGATATGATAGATCAGTCTTGATGATGGTAAGACCAATTATAAATGGAAATAATAAAAAGAAATTGAAAATAAATCTGTTTTTATGTGTAAGCATAAATACGTGGGAGTAATGATGACAACGTAGCCATCATCTTAAATAGATGGATACAAAAAAAATCTGTAGAAAGATTTTCGAAAGATTTTTGAAAATATGCTAGAAAGATTTTAAAAATATTCTAAAAAATGATCCACAAAACTTCTAACAAGTTTTTTTTAAAAAATTTGGTGAGTCTCAAAAGATTCTCAAAAATATGCTAGAAAGGTTTTAGAAAGATTCTCAAAAACCTCTTGAAAGATTTTGGAAGGAGTCTAGAAAGATTCTTGAAAGTTCCTCAAAAAGATTCCAAAAAAGTCTTGAAAACTCTTCGAAAAGAATCTCAAAAAGATTCTAGAAAAGATGATAGAAAAAACTTGCAAGAAAATCTTGAAAAAGATTTTTAGTAAGATGCTAGAAAAATTCTTGAAATATTCTCAGAAATAAAGATATAGTAGAAAAATTCTCGAAAAATTAGAAAAATATGCTAGAAAAATTGGAGAAAACTATAGTAGAAAATTTCTCAGAAAATGGGAGAAAAATGTTAGAAAATTTCTCGAAAAGTTGGAGAAAAATTCTAGAAAAATACTAGAAAGAGAATGTTAGAAAAAAATTCAAACAATTCTAGAAAAGATAAGAGAAAAGTCGCGAAAAATTCTAGAAAGATCCTAGAAAAGAATGAGAAAAAGAAAAAAAAAATTTGGTCAAAGATAATATTTCTTGAGTCTGGACCCATTAATTCGTGTCAATAATAGTTCGCCTTCAACTGATTGGAGTTGAACAGAACCATTCTTGAATACCTCTATAACTTTATAAGGTCTGAGCCATCTCATATGAAGTTTTTCAAAAACCTTTTGATGTCGACTATCATAGATCAGCGCAAAGTCATCAACTTTAAGATCACTTTTCTTGATATGACTATCATATTTTTTCTTTCGTTGTTTCTGGATTTCCTCCTTGAATTCTTGTGAATTTGCACGAGCTTCAGATGGTTCTTCAATAGTCGTCAATCCTTCGTTAATACATTCTACATCTGTTCGTTGAGCTTGAATACGAAAAGTTGTCACCTCAAATTCAATAGGTAAAATAGGATGCATACCATAAGTAAGAAAATATGGTATTTGCTTCATCGTGATCTTCTATGTGTTTCAATAAGCCCAGTGAACTGAAGGTAATTTTTGATCTCAATCAGTCGCATGTGCAATTGTAATCTTATTCAGAATCTTACATAATATTCCATTTGCTCTCTCAGTCAACCCGTTTGCTTTTGGATTATAAGGGGTTGTCTTTCTGTGTTTAATCAGAAAATACGTTGTCAGCAGCCGTATTGTGTCATTTAGAAAATGTGTACCACGGTCACTAACTAGTTCAAGAGGACAACCATATCTTGTGATTATAGATTCGAATAAGAATGTTGTGACAATTTTTGCATCGTTTTGTTTCATCGCTTCTGCTTCAACGTTCTTTGTAGCATAATCCGTTGCAACAAGAATATAATGACACTTAGTATGTTGAGTCACGGGTTTGATTGGACCGACAAAGTCAATCTCCCACTTCTCAAATGGTGCAAGAGGTAGGATTGGTGTCAATGGCCAATTCATTGCTTTTGTTGGCTTTCCAGATCTCTGGCATGGATCACACGGATGTATATAATTTGATACATCCTTGAACATAGTTGGCCACTAGTATTTGGCAATCAAAATTTTACTAACAGTGTTCTTTAAAACAAAGTGTCCGCTAGCATCCTCTGAATGGAAGGCTTGTACGACCTTTTTAATATCTTCGATTTCAAGACATCTTCTTAGTTGATGATCAGCACCAAGCTTGTACAGGACATTGTTAATAATAGTATAAGGTGCTACCTTATATTGAAAAACTATCTTTTGCTCCAAATCATATCCATCCGGATATATCTGATCCTCAAGATAAGCAATGATATCAGAATATAACGAATTCGTAGATGAAATTTTGAATAAGTTTTCGTCTGAAAAATCATCATCAATTGATTTTTCAACTTTTTTCGTGTTGAGTCACGATAGATAATCAGCATTCATATGATATTTTCCCTGGCGAAGTTCTACTTGATAAGTAAATGAATTCCTGTAGAAGTAGAACCCCATTGAACAATTTGTCCTGATAAATCTGGTTTATTCACGAGATACTTTAAAGCATAGTAATCAATATGAAAAATAAAAGCATATCCCAATAAATAATGTCAAAATTTCTTAACAGTAAAAATCATTCCGAGTGTTTCCCTTTCTATAGTCGAATAATTCTTCTCCGAGGCAGTTAGCTGTTGACTTGCATAGTATATGGGATGGTCTTTCTTCTGATCTTCCTTATGGCTCAGACAGATGCCAATAGCAAATGCAGAAACATCAACATAACTATGAAATAGAATAGCCCAATTGGGTGGTCTCAGAATAGGAGCATTGAACAACCTTTGCTTAAGTTCTTCAAACGCTTTCTGCTGTTCATTCGTCCACAAGTATTCCACTTATTTTTTGAGTAGATGCATAAGAGCAGCAGCACTAGAGACATGATTTTAGATAAATCTCCAATAGTAGCCGACATGTTCTAAGAAAGCTCTTAATTCACGTAGATTTGTTGGTATCATGAGGTTTTTTATAAGTTCGACTTTATCTTTATCAATCTCTATTCTGTAGGAATTTGGTGGGCCTTCAATGGATACAACTTAGCCTTTCTGGTTCAAAGGTTGCACTGTGGTGCAACTTAACCTTTCTAGTTCAGAGGTTGCACCAAAATCATGGAGCCTTTTGCCCCCGTGAGCCGTGTTTCGGGATCTTGTCCCCGAATGCCTTATCTGCCCATGAATCCAAGTGCTCCCCCTTACCCGCAAATAGGGGACATTAAACACTTAGACATTTATCACTTATATCCACTTTGAATAAAGTCCCACTTCTACTTATGGGATTTCTTTGAGCGTGGACTGTGGCTCCACTTTGCCATTCCAACACTCCCCCTCAAAGTCGGGCACAGGTCACGTAGCCTGCTCTGATACCATGTAGGAAATGCGCAACAGCATTCCCGAACGCGAAACAATTCAGGTGGATTTCAGATATGATTGCTAGTCACTGCCAGTTGTATCATTCCTACAGTCCTCGAGAATTACGTAGATAGACACTATTGATCTACGTTTTGATTAACACAGCATTCAACAAAATTCAACCAATGTGCGAAATTGATAAAATGAGTGAATGAGATACGCAAATGATGGCGAACAACAATTCATTTAAGATCAGACATGATGAGAGTGATATGTGTGTAATGGCTACAATATCATCTATAGATCTTCTCATTTTTCATGCGCTGTATGATAGACCCAACAACGCATTGGCATGAGAGAAGCGGCGTTCTCCCACGAGTAATGTCTCACTTACTAGGGAACTTCTTGGATCTATGTGGATCTTGCTTACAAAACTTGTCTCGGTCACAGACAGACTTCTATTTTATATTCTGTCTATCTATCTTGCTTGCTAGCATTAGACTAGTTATATTATGCATCAACCAGAAGGTATATAGTCGCACTGGAGTGATTAAACATCTACAACTAATCATGAATTACAAGAGTGGTAGATTAGTCATGACTTAGAGTGCATATGTTGATGTCATGATATCAGATCAAATATCTGTACTTCTTGGTACCTACATGTGTTAAAATTGAAAAACAATCCATATTGATTTCTTGGCTTGCTACAAATGTTGTACCATGCAAGTATGTAGCTTATTAATGCAAAATGCCAAGTTTGGCCTACATAGAACTTGAGCTACATGGTTATGTATTATCTAGTTTGATAAATGCAACTTGCACATAGTTTGTAGACATAGAATTAGCATGATTATGCTTGTAGAAACTCATGGCAACTCACATGCATTAAATGTAAGTGATCCATAGTGACATGCAAGGCATGCACAAAGTTTAATGGACTCATGCATGATGATTTGGACATTTCTAGTTAGATCTAGTACATTTGTAAAAAGTTGGTAGAATTTCATGCATGACAAGTGACAAATGTCACATAGACTCTAGATGTCATTTTTGAGTGGATAGATATGGTTCTACCTCGAGCTACCTCAAACCTCATAAATATGTGTAGCTCTCCACACAATCAATAATGAAGAACCAAAGTTTTGTAGCTATCTCATGCCATTTTGGATCTAAACAAATATTGCTTGTTATCTCTCTAGCTCTCTCTCTCTAACTTGTGTTGAGGCTAATGCTCATACATTGAAATCTTGTATTTTTATTCATTCTTTGATTCATTGCTATTATATTCTATTGATTAGCATGCTAGATTGTGGATTAGCCATTTCTTCTGAACTAGATTTTGTTGATCAATCTAGAATCAGGTTATAGTGCCAATCACAAAGCTTAATTAAGATCAGTCACTCTTGTGGACATTCCCCACACGTGTGAATTTTGGAAATTTTGTCATGGTATCAGAGCCACATTAAGCTTTGCATGCTAACAACTTTGATTGTACAAGAAACTGAGAGCTAAATCAAGCAAAAAAGCAGTTTTGCACTTTTTCTAACCTTTCTCTGAAGTGTATTTGGATCAAATCGGACTTGAACTGAATTTTTAGACCTGAATTGAGGAAGTACGGAATTCTGAAATTCCACACGTGTGAAAATCAGAGTTTTTCAGTCCCTTTGTTCTCCTTACTTATAGATCCAAAGATAGCAGTCTTATAGCTTGATGGAAAGCATTTAATCTGTACTTTCCATAGAAATTGAAATCAAATCAATCTGATGTGTCTAGCAAGACCTATAAGCTCTTAAAGAGGATAGGGATAGGTCCAAAATCCAAGTGACAGCATTTTGATTTGATTCAATTATACTTTGTTGTGAATTCATTGTTTTGAGCATCCAACACAAGAAACTATAGATCAAGACTGAGTTTGAAGTATTTGAACACCCTTTGAGCCTTCTGTTCTTTTGAAGCATTTCACACGTGCCAAAAGTAGAACTCAAACCAGCCAAAGTGTCTCAAACCACTTTTTGTGTCTGATCTAGAAAACTTGTCTTGTGGAATATTTGAAATTCATCTCAAATATAGTTGCAAGTGTTTCACATAGGAAGGTAGTTCAACCTTGAAAATACCTATAGTGAAGAGAGCAACAATTCTAAGTCTGATAGGAACAAGCTCAAACATATCTCAATCCAATAACTAAGAAGTCTTCATTATAATGGCATCTCAGGGAGGATATCTTCTAGAAGCTAGTGAAAGACTAAACACTTCTAATTACTCAATTTGGAAGTTAAGAATGGAGTCTGTTTTGATTCTCCAGGATGTTATGGATATTGTGCTTGGTGTTGAGGAGGAGCCTCAAGCACAGGTTGAAATTCCTAAATATAAGAAGAGAGCTAGAATGGCTCTACATTTCATTAAGGTGAATGTATCTAATGAAATTTTGAGAGAGATAGGATCTTGCACTACAACCAAAGAAGCTTAGGATGCACTAAAAACCATCTATGAAGCTAAGAATACTTCTAGAATACTCACTCTTAGGAATCATATTTTCCAAAGTTTCCAAAGAAGTAAAGAGAGTGCATCTAACTATGTCTTGAGAGTTAAAGATTTACATAGAGAGCTTTCCTGTGTTGGTGTTACCATTAACCAATTTGAGCTAGTTTAAGTCATACTGAATGGCTTGAGAGATGACTATGATAATCTTGTTCAGTCTTTTGCTCTTAAGGAGGAGTTACCTAATCTAGAAACTCTCCAAGGAATTCTTATTTTTGAAGAATCTAGACAAAGCTATAAACTCTCCAGGATGAACAAACTTGAACATGGTGGAAGTGACAAAGCCCTCTTTGTCAAAGGCAAGCAGAAAGGAGGGAGTAAGAACCAATTCTCTCAAGCATACAACAAAGACAAAGCCAAAGATCGAGATCAAGATGGTGAAGAGGATGAAACATCTCATCCCTCTAACTCAAAAACCAAGAAGAATAAAGTGAAGTGCTTCTTCTGTGGCAAAAAGGGGCACTATGCCTCTAATTGCTTTAAGAAGAAAAACCAACTCAAGCAAACTAATCTCTCCAAAGAGATTGAAGAAGATTCTGTTGCAAGTGATGGAGAAGGATCACTTATGGTGTCCAATTTTTCTTCATCACCTTTCAAGAAAGATGGAGCTTGGTACATAGACAGTGGAGCCTCTTCACATATGTGCTGTTCAAAGGAGTCATTTGACTCAATCTTACCTTTCAAAGGACTCAAGAGATCTATTTACACATCTAATGATCATGAGTTTCCAATAGAAGGAATTGGCAACATTGCATTGAAACTTGCTTCTTCAAAAGTTCTTGCACTTTCTAATGTTCTTTTCATTCCAAAACTTACAAAGAACTTAATTAGTGTGGGAAAGTTGTTTGTTAATGGTTGTGATGTAAAGTTCAACTCCAATACTTGTTTTATCAAGAGAAAAGATGAGATCCTTGTTGATGGAACTAGATGTGGTGGAAGTTTTAAGTTGAATTCTTATGAAAATGAAAACCTTTGTGAAGCTGATTTGTTATCTATGGAGGAGCTATGGCATAGAAGGTTGGGACATCCTAACTTTACATCTATGTCTTCTATGGTTAAGAAGGAGAAGGCTTTTGGTCTTCCAAAATTTCTTTCTAAAGATTTCAAGCCTTGTGAGGCTTGTGCCATTGCAAAGTCACACCGAAAGCCATATCAAAAGTCTTTTATAAAGACTACTTATCCATTGGAACTCATACATTCTGATGTACATTTTTTCTCTTCTAAAAGTATTGGTGGTGCAACATGTTTCGTCACCTTTATTGATGACTTTCCTAGATACACTTGGTTGTATCTACTTTCTTCAAAGGCTATGGTTTTTTATCACTTCCTTATCTTCAAAGCTTATGTAGAAAAACAGTTTTCTTGCAAAGTTAAAGCTTTAAGATGTGATGGAGGAGGTGAATATATCTCCAACAAGTTTCATAATTATTGTGAAGGTGAAGGAATAAAGAGAGAATTTTCTTGTGCCTATTCTCCATCCCAAAATGGAGTAGCTGAGAGGAAAAACAGATCTTTATGTAAATGTGCTAAAGCAAATCGAGTAGCAGCTTCTTTGCCTATTAAATATTGGGGTGAAGCTATAAATTGTGCAAACTATTTGTGCAATAGATTACCTCAAAATGCTCTTGCTGGAAAAACACCTTTTGAAGTCTTGTTTCAGAAAAAACCTAAGGTAGATCACCTTAGAGTTTTTGGTTGTACTTGCTTTGTTAATATGCCCTTGGAAACAAGGAAAAGAGATGAACCTAATTCTGTTAAAGGGATCATGGTTGGATATGCATCCAACAAGAAAGCTTATAGGATCTATGTTCCCTCTACCTCAACTACAATTGAGAGTAGAGATGCGATATTCCATGAAGATCAAAAATACACTCTTGAGAAGGCCGAGTTCAAAGATTCTCACAAAGATACTCCAATCATCACCCTTGAAGATCATCATGGAGAGATGGGGCCGAGATTTGAGGAGGAGTCACCTCGCATTTTTTCACCAAGGAGATCTCAAAGAGAAAGATCCGAGCCTAGAAGGCTTACCTATGAAGATAGAAGAAAGCAAGTGGAAATCAGCTCCACTAATTGTGCCTATTTTATTTCTCATGAGGAGCCGAAGGATGTATATGATGCTATCAACTCAAAGGAATGGTACCTTGCCATGAAGAAAGAATATGATGCTTTGATGGCCAATAATACATGGGAGCTTGTGGATCTTCCATCCAACAAGCATACCATTTGTTGCAAATGGGTTTTTCGAGTCAAGTATAATCAAGATGGCACAATCAACAAGTACAAGGCTAGGCTTTGTGCTAAAGGATTTGCTCAAGTATATAGACTTGATTATGAGGAGACCTTTGCCCCATTTGCAAAGATGGTGTCAATTAAAATCATAATTTCTCTTGCTTTTTTTTCCAATTGGCAAATTCTTCAACTAGATACTTCTAATGCATTTCTAAATGGCTATCTAGAAGAAGAGATCTATATGGATCAACCTATTGGGTTCATCCATAATGAGGGAAAAGTTTTCTTGCTCTTCAAAAGTTTATATGGATTAAAGCAAGCTCCAAGGTCATGGTATTCTCGACTTAACACCTTTCTTGAGTCACTAGGATTTAATCTTAGTAACTATAATCCTTCCTTATATGTCAAGTTTTTTGATAAAGATATTGTCATCCTTCTCATTTATGTTGATGATATCATTCTGACAGGAAGTTGTATCAAGTTAGTTGAGGAAACCAAGATTGCACTTGGAAAAGAGTTCAAGATGCAAGATCTTGGAAAAATTCACTACATTCTAGGATTAGAGATTGACTTTCTTAAAGATAAAGCTTTTATATGTCAATCTAAGTATGCTCTTTCAATGTTAAAAAAGTTCAATATGTTGAATTGTAAGAGTATAAAAACACCTATGGAGCAAAATGTAAAGGACTCTAACAAAGGTGATGAAAGATCCTTCGAGGACATCACACTTTTTAGAAGTCTTATAGGCTCCTTAATTTGGCTCACAATAACTAGACCTGACATAAGCTTTAGTGTTCATAAGTGAGGGGCTATGCAAAATCCTTTAGTTTATCATTGGAAAAAGGCCAAGAGAGTGCTTAGATATATATCTTCAACTTTTGATTTTGGTTTATTGTATAAAAGTGAAGATCTTTCTATTATTGGTTATTCTGACTCGGATTTTGCAAGTGATAGAGCAGATCAAAAATCTACAAGTGCTTATGTCATATATCTTGGAGGAAACTTGATATCTTGGCTTTCCAAAAAACAAGATACTGTATCACTCTCATCATGTGAAGCTGAGTACGCACTCACTACAACAACAAAGGAAGTGCTTTGGATCAAGAGGTTACTAGTGTAGCTAAAGATAATTATGGAAGACAATATACCTATGATCATGTGTGACAACATTTCAGCTCAAGCCCTTGCCAACAACCCAATATTCCATGCAAGGAGCAAGCATATCAAAATTGCACATCACTTCGTGAGAGAGAAGCTCATTGGAGGTGAAAGCAAATTGGAGCACATCGACATATCATCTTGCATTGCAGATATGCCCACCAAACCTTTGAGCAACAGTTCCTTCAACAAGCATAGAGCCAACCTTGGAGTTATACCAAGATCCATGTTCAAATCAATATAGATCATTTTTAGGAGGAGTGTTAAAACTGAAAAACAATCAATATTGATTTCTTGGCTTGCTACAAATGTTGTACCATGTTTTTATGTAGCTTATTAATGCAAAATGCCAAGTTTGGCCTACATAGAACTCGAGCTACATGGTTATGTATTATCTAGTTTGATAAATGCAACTTGCATATAGTTTGTGGACATAGAATTAGCATGATTATGCTTGTAGAAACTCGTGGCAACTCACATGCATTAAATGTAAGTGATCCATAGTGACATGCAAGGCATGCACAAAGTTTAATGGACTCATGCATGATGATTTGGACATTTCTAGTTAGATCTAGTACACTTGTAAAAAGTTGGTAGAATTTCATGCATGACAAGTGACAAATGTCACATAGACTCTAGATGTCATTTTTGAGTGGATAGATATGGTTCTACCTCGAGCTACCTCAAACTCCATAAATATGTGTAGCTCTCCACACAATCAATAATGAAGAACCAAAGTTTTGTAGCTATCTCATGCCATTTTGGATCTAAACAAATATTGCTTGTTATCTCTCTAGCTCTCTCTCTCTAGCTCGCATTGAGGCTAATGCTCACACATTGAAATCTTGTATTTTTATTCATTCTTTAATTCATTGTTATTATATTCTGTTGATTAGCATTCTAGATTGTGGATTAGCTATTTCTTCTGAACTAGATTTTGTTGATCAATCTAGAATCAGGTTATAGTGCCAATCACAAAGCTTAATTAAGATCAGTCACTCTTGTGGACATTCCCCACACGTGTGAATTCTGGAAAGTTTGTCAGCATGATCTTGCTTATCCTTTTTGGAGCGTGAGGGTTGAAAAAGACGTCGTGACAATTTTCGTGTCACTTTGAGTCGTTTGACTTTCACGTCGTCTGACTTTCTCCTACTGTACCACGAAAAATTCTCTTTCTTGAATTTTTTGCATTCGTGTGTTTTTGTCAGGGTGTTCACGAACATTTTTGCTTGGTGTCTTTTGACTTTCGCCTTCGCAAACATTTTCATCAGAGTGAGGACAAAAGGTTGCAAATCTTTGGTAATAGAAACATTTTGTTTCTTCAACATACCTTGTCATAATCTGACATAGCCAAAAGGCTATCAGATCTAGGAGGCCAAGCATTTAAACAAACAACCATCAACAAGAGAACACACTTCAAAAGCAATGGCTTCAATCAGCAGCATACAGAGCAAGATTTTTACAGTTTTGGATTCTTCAGGATCTAACTTTCTAGCCTAGAAAGTTAAGACATCATTGATACTAAAGGGTGAAGGTTTATTCCCCTGGGTGGAAGGCACATAGGAGATGCCTACGACATCAGGCAAAAACCTACGTGAGTGGAGGGAGAGAAATGACAAGGTAGTAGCCTTGCTATCTTCATCCATCGAAGATAGTCTCACACTTGACCTGGATACACTCTCCAAGGCTAAGGAGATGTGGGATAAACTACTCACGAGATTTCAAACGAAATCAAGAAGTCAAATAATGATGCAAGAAGATCAGTTGACAAATCTACAATGGGATGGGAAAGACCTCACTTCTTTTGTGAGGAAGATGAAGGATCTATTTCTATCACTACATAACTCTGGAGTAGAGAATACAATGTCAGCTAAGAAGTAGCTCACTTACCTATTGAGAGCCTTACGCAGATCATTCTAGACAACCAGAACCCTACTCCTGAAAGATCCTACAATGACCCTCAAAAAGTCAATTGTTGAGATTCAAGAGGAAGTCGAGGCTATCCATCAAGCTATTGAATTAACAGAAACACTTTTTGTGTCATCTTACTTTGCTTACTTGTGTTCACCATTGGTGATAGAATACCTTGTGGTAGGTGCTTGAGCCCCACTAGGCTTTCCCATTGGTATATGTGTTATGGTGAATGTGCTTATGGGATTATTCTCTTTCTCTCACCTTATCTTTTATTCCCTTTGTGGAGTTAATTAGTTTGCTTATTCTTAAAGTAGGAAATCACTAGTTGGAAGACCGCCATAGTGAACTTAATATGTCATTGCTAATTTGTTACAACTTCTAGTGGGGAGACCGCCTTAGAAGATATCTAGATAATCAACAAAAAACTATGATTTGAGAGGATCCTATCTGTACTCACCCTACATAATGACCTTTAGATCATTTCTACTTCTATTAGATGGGAGACCGCCATAATTAGTACTTAGAGAGGAATTAAAAGTACAAGCAGCTGATTCGGCTAGCATGCCGCTGTGCTAGCCAAGTAAATTATAAAATAGAAAAGTTAGTTTGACACATTTGAGAATCAAATTTTGAGAAAAAATATTATTTCGAAATATCTATTTAAACCTCCCAACATAGTAAGCCGACGTGCTAAATAAAACAACTAAAAATATATATATTTACATCCTTTAAAGATAGCACATCGGCGTGCTATATGAAATGAGATTTTTTTTTGCATCCAACAAAGATAGCAGCTGACGTGCTATATGGAATGAGAAATAAAATTTTGCAGCCAATCTAGATAGCATGCCAGCGTGCTATCTGGATTGGCTGCACCAAAAAAAAAATTAATTAAATTTTTTTTTTTAATTTAGTGGGATATTTAACTATGTACCAAACCACATTCTTACACATTGAAGTAGTAGCATAGAAAGGGTGGCACACCATGTGCTATCTTTTTGTTGAATGATGGCAAGAAAGAAACTCGAAAAACATTTACTCGCAAAATGCCAAGGCTCGATATAAGCTAGTCATGTAGAAGCATGACAAGTGTCATCATGACGTTGGGCCTTAATCCTCTTATGACTTGTACAAATCAAAATGAATGTTTAGGATAGTCAAAAACATCCATCTTGAGTCCTATGATGTGTGGACACATGTCCTAGATTGTAGGAATACAAATTGGCAAATAGTGCACTCACACGTGTGAGAAGTACATTTGAACTTTACACACTAATCTGAACCTCAACATCACATGTAAACTATTAGAAAAGGTCGCCCTCCTTCAAAGTGACTCTAGCACCAAAGCTTTCACCAAAATGAAGATTTTTGGATCATCAACTAAGCTCTTTGACTTGGCTCTGATACCATGTCAAATTTTAGAGTTTATGGACTGAAATTGATCTACAAATGATCACAAAGAGTGATTGGTAGCTTGGGATCTTGATCTATATCAAGACTAGCTTCCAAATCTAGCTTCTACTTGACAATCTTTGTGATTCCAAGCAAGAACAATAAAAAAAGATGATCCACGGCTTCACATGTGTGACGTACAGTTATTGTATGGCCTAATAACAGAGAAGTAGTTTACTTATCATTTACAAAGCATTCATCCACAAAGAAAGTGCTTAAGAGAGTCAAAACACAATGATAGCTACACAAACCAAGATTTCTCATCATTAGCTCAAAAATGGATCCATCATGGATCAAGTACAAAATCACCATAATCTCTCTCTAAGCAGCATCCAGCACGTGTAGGACATCTCATTGTACTTATCCATATCCACTTTGGATAAGATCTATCATGTTTGCCACATCATTCATTGGTGGTTTGTGTTGACCTTCTAGATTCCTACCATCTAGGACCTAACTCCTATAATTTAGGAAATGTCATATTAGACTCAAATGAAAGCTAATCAAAATGGATCTGAATATTACAAGTGTCATTTCACACGTGTGGACAGGTCCTCACACGTGTGGATCCACATATATGTCTAATATTCATCAAAAACCATGTGAAAATTGCTAAATTCTAACACTCCTCCTCAATTTCTACATGATACAACTATAGTACATCTATCTACAACACCTAAGGCTGATCTTAACTTGATAAATGAAGCCTTTGGCAAGGCTTTAGTGAGTAGATCAGCAAGGCAATCTGAAGAAGACACATGATGTAGCTTGTGTGAAAATTGTCAACATTTCCTAGCTAGTTTGAGGCCTAAATTGGCTAAAATTGTAAATAGTTTTGGTTCTGGAGTTTCACACGTGTGAACCAGGAAGACATAAGGAATACTTTACATCCTTATTGTCTTATGAGGGAGAAGGTAACATCATCTACACTGCAAATGATGGTCAATGTGACATCAAAGGCATAGGCACTATTCCTATTTCCCTTTCAACAAATAGGAAAGCAAATCTTGAAAATGTTTTGTACATTCCTTCAATCACTAAGAATTTGCTTAGTGTAAGTCAAATGATTGACAAAGGACTTGATGTGGAGTTCATTGGAGATGCATGTTTGATAAGTAAATGTGGATCCTTGATTGCTCAAGGTAGGAGGCATGGTAAACTTTTCAAGCTTGATGCATGTGTGATCTCTAATCATGAAGGATGTATGGCTAGGGAGCAATTGACAAACCAAGAAGTTTGGCACAAGAGGTTGGGCCATCCCAACTTCAAATCTTTGGAGGTAATGGCAAAGAAAGAGCTTGTTCTTGGTCTCCCTAAAAGTCTTGTTGCAAACAATAGTGTTTGTGAACATTGTGCCTTGTCCAAATCTCATAGACTTGCTTATTCTAGATCTACTTCTAGATCTAAAGAAGCTTTTCAACTTGTGCATTCTGATATTCATTCTTCTAGTACAACTAGCAATGGTGGGGCAAAGATGTATGCAACTTTCATTGATGACTTTAGTAGGTATACTTGGATCTATCTTCTTAAAAGTAAGGATGAAGTGTTTGCTGCATTTGTCAAGTTCAAGAATGAAATGGAAAACCAATTCAATACAAAGATCAAATGCTTAAGATCTGATAATGGAGGGGAATACACCTCAAATAGGTTCAAAGACTTTTGTATAGCACATGGGATTAAGAGGGAGATGTCTAGTCCTAGGACTCCACAACAGAATGGAGTGGCCGAGAGGAAGAATAGAACCCTTTGTGAATGTGCCAAGGCAATGAGACTACATGCTAATCTTGCTAAGTCTTTTTGGGGGGAAGCTTTAGCATGTGCTAACTATCTATGTAATAGATGGACAAGTGCTTCCTTGGATGGTAAAACTCCTCATGAGGTTCTTTATGGTAGAAGGCCGAGTGTCAAGCATTGTAGGATCTTTGGATGTACATGTTTTGTCAATATCACACTTGATGATAGAACTAAAGAAGATCCTTCATCAAAGAAGGGTGTGTTTGTTGGCTATAGTGAAGTAAGCAAGGCTTACAAAGTGTACATTCCTTCTACAAAGAAAGTTGTCATAAGTAGGGATGTCATCTTTCATGAAGAGAATGTTTCCAATGTTGTTGATGTTGATGTTGATGTGCCTACTAATCATCATGATGTGCAAGATGTCTTGGATGAAGATGGAGATGCCACTCCAAAGCAAACTTCAAGGAAGACTCAAAGGCAAAGGGCTAAGCCATCAAGGCTAACCTATGATGAAAAAGGAAAGCAAGTGGTGGACAACTCTAACTTTGCTTTTCTTACCTCTTTTGATGAACCAACTTGTGTAGGTGAAGCAATTCAAAAGAAGGAATGGATCCAAGCCATGGATCATGAGCATCAAGCACTCATCAAAAGCAACACATGGAGGTTGGTAAAGCTTCCAAAGGACAAGAAGGCAATTGGTTGTAAGTGGATCTTCAAGATCAAGACAAATCAAGATGGATCAATCAACAAGTACAAGGCAAGGTTGGTGGCAAAGGGGTATGCTCAAGAATATGGTATTGACTATGATGAGACCTTTGCACCCGTGGCAAAGATGGTAACTATTCGAATCCTAATCTCTCTTGCAACTCTTTATGATTGGGATATGTGGCAAATGGATGTTACTAATGCCTTCTTGAATGGTGATCTTGAAGAAGATATTTACATGGAGCAACCCGAGGGCTATGTTTCACATGATGAGCCTAATCATGTGTGCTATCTCCAAAAGAGTTTGTATGGGCTAAAGCAAGCACCAAGGAGTTGGTATGCTAAGCTCAATTCCTTCTTACTTTCTCAAAACTTTGTTATGAGTGAGTATGATCATTCTCTCTACTTTAGATTGAATGAAAATTGATAAATTTTACAGTTTTTAGGACAATAATGATTGTACTTTACAATCATAGAGAGTTATTGGTTGCTTAATCAATGAATCTATCAAGTTCTACACATTAGATCTTGATCTAGATTCACTACACTTGGATTTAAGCAAGAGCAATGGATCAACACATCATTTTTTAGTGAGAGCGGCTTCACACGTGTGGAGTACTGTCCACTGTACGGCCTGCACCTGAAACAACAAGTACAATGATACTAGATAGCAATCATGCATAAAAATCACAAGACAAATGACTAGAAATCTCACAAAAGTGTAGAGTGCAAAAGTCTCATCCATTTTCTTAGCAAAATGATGATCCTTTTATGGATCAAGTACATCCATGAGTCTGGTACAGTCCAGCAGGCCTTCACACGTGTGAAGAGTGCCACATCACTCATATCTATCCATTTGATCCATCCTTGATCCTTATCCAATAGTTGACCTTCTAGAATATGACTAAAATCCAAAAAGCTAGTCTCCTAGAATATAGGAATATTCCCTACAAAATAGGATCTAAGGAAAATGGTCAACTCTTATCTTCTAGTACTCTATACACACATGTGAACATCCACTTGCCATGTGGGAGCATTTACTCATGCACATGCAAGGAAAAGCTAATTTGTAGGTGACTAGTCAACTTGACTAAAAACTAGTCATTTCATGTTCACACTAACTAGAATGATACAAAATCAATTTGGATATATACAAACATGAAAAGTACATCCTTTCACACATGGGAACATGCTCCACACGTGTGAAATCATATCATCAACATATTCTAATGTTTGATCAATATTTACATGAACCAATGTCAAGTGAGAAGTGACAATTTTCAACACTCCTCCTCACTTCTAACTTGGCAAATCTAGTGTACATCTATCTACAATTCCAAGAGCATATCTTAACTTAAAAAATGGATCTTTGGACAATGGTTTGGTTAAGATATCAGCTATGCATTCGGATGATGGTACATGATGTAGTTGCACTTCCTTGGATTGTACCTTCTCCCTCACAAAGTGGTGAGCTATCTCAATATGCTTTGTTCTAGCATGGAAGATAGGATTTGAAGCAATTTGTTGAGAAGCTTGATTGTCACAAAATATGTAAGGGATCTCCTCGGCCTCTAGCACATGTAGTTCCATCAAGAGTCTTCTTAGCCATAAGAGCTCTTTGGTTGTTGAAGTCAATGCCTTGTACTCGGCTTCACAAGAAGATAGTGAGATTGTATCTTGCTTTTTGGAAAGCCAAGATATCACTCCTCCACAAAGAAATGTTGCAAATGCACTAATGGACTTCCTATCCATCTTGTCACCTGCAAAATCTGAATCCGAGTAGGCTCTCAAGTGCAAGTTAGATCCTTCATAAAGTATACCAAAAAATCTAGTACTAGAAACATATCTAAGTACTCTCTTGGCACTTTTCCAATGATGAATTAAAGGAGCTTGCATACTTTGACTCAACTTGCTTACACAAAAACTTAAGTCAGGTCTAGTGATGGTTAAATAGATTAGAGAGCCTATAAGCTTCCTAAAGAGAGTGATGTCCTCAAAGGATGCTTCATCACCTTCATTAGTTGCTTTCACAACATGCTCCATAGGGGTGTCAATCCCCTTACAATCTTTCATACCAAATCTTTCAAGAATGGAAGTAGCATACTTAGATTGACTTATGAAAGTACAATTGCTACTTCTAGACACTTCTATCCCAAGTATAAACTTTAGGAAGCCTAGATCTACCATCTTGAACTCACTAGATAAGTCAACTTTTACTTTGCCTATGCCATCATCATCATTTCCTGTCATAATGATGTCATCAACATAAAGAACCAAAATGATGATCTTTCCTTCATTACATTTGAAATATAAAGAAGGTTCATAAGCACTTAGTACAAAGCCAAGGGAATAGAGAAAATCATGCAACCTAGAGTACCAAGCTCTAGGTGCTTGCTTCAAGCCATATAGGCTCTTCCTTAAGTAGCACACCTTTTGCTCCTCACCAATCTTGATGAAGCCCTCGGGTTGCATCATGTAGATTTCCTCTTCTAAGAAGCCATTCAAGAAGGCATTTGTCACATCCATTTGGTAGAGATCCCATTTGAACAAAGTAGCAATGCAAATGATTAATCTAATAGTTACAAGCTTAGCTACAGGTGCAAATGTTTCTTCATAATCCAATCCTTTTATTTGAAGAAATCCCTTAGCAACAAGCCTAGCTTTGTATTTACTAATAGATCCATCTTGATTGTACTTAATTCTATAAATCCACTTACATGCAAGTGGTTTCTTTCCTCTTGGAAGATTTACAAGATTCCAAGTATGATTTTCTTCTAATGCATCATACTCTACTTGCATTGCATCTCTCCAAACTTTAGATTTACATGCTTCTTCAAAAGATGATGGTTCTTCAATCAATGTAGCTAAAAAAGAGTAAGAGGTAGAAGATGTAGAGCCTTCCTTTTGCTTTCCCTTGTCCACATAGGTAAGCCTTGAGGGCTCGGCCTTGCTCCTTGATGATCTTCTTGGCCCCTTTTGACTTGGATCCAAATCTCCATCCTCGGGTTTGTCATGATCCTCCTCGGGTTTGTCAAGATCCTCCTCGGATTTGTCAAGATCTTCAATGCACAATGGGTTAGATCCATTTGACAAGCTCTTAGCAAATTGTGACTCATCAAAAAGTACATCCTTGCTTACCTTTACTTTCTTGGATGTAGGATCATATATCCTATATCCCTTGCTATTTTCTCCATAGCCAACAAAGATTCCTTTGAAGGAGGTAGCATCTTCTTTCCTTCTAGTCTCCAAAGGAATGTGTACATAACAAGTACATCCAAAGATCTTAAAATATTTTACATTGGGTTTCTTATCAAACAAGGCTTGATAAGGTGAGATCCCATCTATAGCACTACTAGGAAGTCTATTACACAAATAATTAGCACATGTTATGGCTTCTCCCCAAAATGAGATGGGAAGTGATGCATCAAGCCTCAAGGACTTTGCACACTCACATAGACTCCTATTTTTCCTCTC
Source organism: Diphasiastrum complanatum (assembly GCA_029204225.1). NCBI lineage: Eukaryota > Viridiplantae > Streptophyta > Lycopodiopsida > Lycopodiales > Lycopodiaceae > Diphasiastrum > Diphasiastrum complanatum. Next base: position 32,992 of record MU832187.1, on the reverse strand, counting down.
GGCCACCCCATTTTGTTGAGGGGTGTAGGAACAAGTGTATTGTAACTTAATACCATTGATCTCACAAAAGTCTTTCATTTTATTGGAGGTGTACTCTCCTCCATTATCACATCTTAGTGCTTTGATAGAAGTACTAAGTTGTTTCTCTACTAGAGACTTGAACTTAATGAAAGCTTCATAAACAAGATTTTTCTTTGATAGTAACTCAATCCATGTGAATCTAGTACAATCATCTATAAAAGTTACATACATCAAGGCACCTCCATTACTTGCATGTGAAAAACTATGTACATCAGAATGTATGAGATCCAAGGGAGAGAGAGATCTTGATGAAGATTTCTTGTAAGAAGATTTGTGTGACTTTGCAAGGCCACATGCCTCACACATTTTTCCACACTTCTTGAAAGCTCTTGGTAGGCCGAGAGCTAGTTCCTTGCTTGCCATTGACTCCATAGATTGAAGATTAGGATGGCCTAATCTCTTATGCCAAAGCTCCACTTGAGTTAGCTCCTCCCTAGCCAAGTTCACACTTTCACTTGCAACATTAGCATCCAACTTGAAAAGTCTACCTTGCTTAATGCCACTAGCTATGCACTTATCATTTTTCAAGATGGAACAAACTCCATTCTTGAAATGTACATCTAGTCCATTGTCCATTAATTGTCCTACACTAAGCAAGTTTCTTGAAATGGTAGGAACATACAAAACATTATCTAGATCTATCCTTTTAGATGTGCCTAAACAAAGAGGTATAGATCCTATGCCATCTATCTTGCATGCTTGATCACTAGCAGTGTATATTGACTTCTTAGAGTCATTACAAGATAGAAGAGTAGAAAAATAATGCTTGTTAAAGGACATGTGGGAACTAGCCCCACTATCTATCCACCATGTGTCTTGACTTGAAGTTGGTGTAGATGCAACCATTAAGGATGTGTTGAATCCATCCTCATATTCTTCCTCTTGAGCAATGTTCCCTTGATCTCCTTTGGCTTGTTGATTCTTCTTCAAGTAGCATTCTGAGGCAAAGTGTCCTTTCTTTCCACAAAAGAAACACTTTAGTTTTGCCTTGTTCTTCACTTTGCCTTTGGAGGTAGATCCTCCATTCTTCATCTCGGCCTCCTTGCCTTGATTTTTCTTGAATGGATTTTGCTTTTTCTTGCCTTTAGATGTAAAGTTAGCTTTCTCCTCTCCTCCATTAAGTGACATGCTATCCATTCTTGTCTTGAGGTGTAGAAGCCTACTCTCCTCGGCCACAAGAACATTGTGCAACTTTTCAATGGATGGAAGAGAGTCTTGAATGGCAAATGATTGGACTAAGTTGGTAAACTCATCACTTAGACCATTCAAAATGATTTGTACTAGTTCTTGATCTTGGATCTTCTCTCCTATTGCACTTAACTCCTTGTTAAGAGATTTGATCCTAAGAACATACTCTTGTCCACTCTCTCCACTTCCTTTCATGCTTTGGAAAACTTGATTTCTTAGCATGAGGATTCTTGAAGTATTGTTGGATTCATAAATGCTCTTTAATGAATCCCAAGCCTCTTTGGATGAGGTACAAGAAGACACCTCTTTCAAGAGGTCATTGCATACATTTAACTTTATGCAATGTAGAGCTAATCTTGCTCTCTTCTTGTATTTGGCTTGTTCTTGGGGAGTTTGAGGCTCTTCCTCTACTCCTTGAACTATGTCATATAGATCATGGATCACTAGGAGTGATTCCATTCTCACTTTCCAAATGGAATAATTTGTGGAAGTGAGTCTCTCACTTGGTTCCATCAAATATCCACCCATGGATGACATTTTAGAATGAATGCTCTTTTAAAAATCACAAAGATTTTTGAATTTTAAAAGATCTATGAAGTGGCCTAAAGCTTACTAGAATGCCTATAGGCTTGTCTCTATCAAACTAACACACAAGCTTGAATGATACTCAAAGATCTTACCAAAAATTTCTAGCCTTCACTCTCACAAAAAAAAATTGCTTTACACTTTTCTTAGAGATTTCACTTCAACTAAGGATCTGAACAAATCAGCCTCTTAGATCTGATCTTAGACTCTAAAAAGAAATGCTTCAATGATCCAAAACACTATTTGGTCATAGGCATTAGTTAGAATGAATCTAGATCAATACTATGCTTCAAAAAGCACCAAAAATGAACTAGTATTGTGATTTTGGGACCAAAAAACACAAAGTAACTTGAATTGAAAGTTGCTGTACGGTTTCACACGTGTGAAAAGTACATACACAGCCTCCAAGTCGTTTTGATCCAAATGATTACAAGCTATCACTCTAGAAGAACTCGCCCTCACTAGTATTGGCCAAAAAACAAATTTTGCCAATGATCTTTACAAGATTTATGATTCAATGATCACTCTCTTACTTAGCTCTGATACCATGATAAATTTTACAGTTTTTAGGACAATAATGATTGTACTTTACAATCATAGAGAGTTATTGGTTGCTTAATCAATGAATCTATCAAGTTCTACACATTAGATCTTGATCTAGATTCACTACACTTGGATTTAAGCAAGAGCAATGGATCAACACATCATTTTTTAGTGAGAGCGGCTTCACACGTGTGGAGTACTGTCCACTGTACGGCCTGCACCTGAAACAACAAGTACAATGATACTAGATAGCAATCATGCATAAAAATCACAAGACAAATGACTAGAAATCTCACAAAAGTGTAGAGTGCAAAAGTCTCATCCATTTTCTTAGCAAAATGATGATCCTTTTATGGATCAAGTACATCCATGAGTCTGGTACAGTCCAGCAGGCCTTCACACGTGTGAAGAGTGCCACATCACTCATATCTATCCATTTGATCCATCCTTGATCCTTATCCAATAGTTGACCTTCTAGAATATGACTAAAATCCAAAAAGCTAGTCTCCTAGAATATAGGAATATTCCCTACAAAATAGGATCTAAGGAAAATGGTCAACTCTTATCTTCTAGTACTCTATACACACATGTGAACATCCACTTGCCATGTGGGAGCATTTACTCATGCACATGCAAGGAAAAGCTAATTTGTAGGTGACTAGTCAACTTGACTAAAAACTAGTCATTTCATGTTCACACTAACTAGAATGATACAAAATCAATTTGGATATATACAAACATGAAAAGTACATCCTTTCACACATGGGAACATGCTCCACACGTGTGAAATCATATCATCAACATATTCTAATGTTTGATCAATATTTACATGAACCAATGTCAAGTGAGAAGTGACAATTTTCAACAAAATGATATCACTTTACTTTTGATCTATGTTGATGACATTATCTTAAGTGGTGGTAACAATCTAGATATAGATGAAATCAAGATGGCACTCAAAAGAGAGTTTGAAATTCAAGATCTTGGTAAACTTCATTATATCTTAGGAATAGAGATTATTAGAACTTCTAAATCTACATTCATATGTCAAGAAAAGTATGTTAACTCTATTCTAAAAAGGTTTCATATGGAAGATTGTAAAGTTGTTTCTACTCCTATGGAATCAAATGTAAAGCTAACTACAAGAAGTAATGAAAGATCCTTCAAGGACATTACTCTCTATAGAAAGCTAATAGGATCTCTTATATGGTTAACCATCACAAGACCTGATCTAAGCTTTGTGGTTGGTAAACTAAGTCAATTTATGCAAGATCCTAGTGAGGCTCATTGGAAGCTAGGAAAGAGAGTACTTAGATACATCTCGGGATCTAGAGATTTTGGCATCTTGTATGGAGGTACTACACCTAACCTTTGTGGATTTTCAGATTCAGATTTTGCAGGTGATCAAATGGATAGGAAGTCAACAAGTGCCTTTGCAATCTATCTTGGAGATGGAGTGGTCTCATGGCTATCAAAGAAGCAACCAACTATCTCTCTATCTTCCACCGAAGCCGAGTACAAGGCATTAACAACATGCACCAAGGAGATTCTTTGGATCAAGAGGATGTTATTGGATTTTCACTTGCTGGAACCAGAGAAGACTCCAATCATACTTTGTGATAACCTTTCAGCCCAAAGCTTGGCAAGCAATCCTGTTTTTCATGCAAGGAGCAAGCACATTGAGATTGCTCACCATTTTGTGAGAGATCAAGTCATTGCCAAAGAGGTGGAGCTTCAACATGTCTCTTCAAAGGAGTGTGTGGCTGATATCTTCACCAAACCATTGGGAAAGGACCTATATTTAATGCATAGATCTAATCTTGGAATGTGCTCAAAGACTATGTTGAAACTAGCATCCAATGTTGAAGAGGGAGTGTGAAAATTGTCAACATTTCCTAGCTAGTTTGAGGCCTAAATTGGCTAAAATTGTAAATAGTTTTGGTTCTGGAGTTTTGCACGTGTGAACCAGGCCACAATGTTTTTATTTACTGTATTTTTTCAGTATGATGAAGTGTCAAACTTCATACCCTTCAAAATGAGACCATTTTGATGTATTTTGGTCATATAAGCCATTTTTAGCTATTTTTCCTATATAGGGAATATCTAGGGTCAAGTACCTTCTAGAGAGAGGAGAGAGAGTCATCTTCCTCATCCATAAATAGTAGGGAAGTCGTGGAGAACAGGTTGGAGAAACCTTTTGTATGCTTCATTGAGATCAATAGATCATTGTCATTGTTTCTTCCTCCATTGAGAGCATTGTTGTGTGTATTGTCTTCAAGCTATTGTGTATGATCTTAGGTGCTTTCCAAAAGTGGTAGGCTGATGTATTATGGACTGTATAATGCTATTTTGGGCCGCACTTGATGTTTATGAAAGTTTCCATTTGTGATAAATGCTTTTTGATCAAGTTCTTTGCATTCTAGGTAGCATAGAATGTGTTGCCAATTCCTAGCTTATGTAGTTTGGAGTGCAAGCATTCAAGCCAATGATCTTGGAGTTTAGATCCACTTAGGCTCCACTATCAATCCACCAAGGATCATTATCATCTATGTTGGCTAACAAACTTGAAGTCATAACAAGTGATTCACATGTGTTATGTTCTTCCTCATCTATTGTAAGATTTCCTTGCCTCTCTCCTTGCTCTCTTTTCTTCTTATAACATTCATTTGCAAAATGACCTTTTATCCCACAATAAAAGCACTTGAACTTTGACTTATTGTTCTTAGTAGAAGAGGAAGAGGAAGAGTGATCATCATGATCAAAGTTACCACCTTTGGACCATTTCCCTTTGCCTTTACCTTTGCCCTTGAATTTGCCTTTTGTGAAGAAAGCCTCTTCACCTCCACCTTGCAAGGATACACCATCAAGCTTTGATTGCAACCTATGTTCTTCAGCCAATAAGATTTCTTGCAAGTCAACCACACTTGGCAAGACTCTTTGAATGGCAAAACTTTGCACAAGGTTAGCATGTTCATTTAGCAAACCATTCAACATAACTTGGACTATTTCACCATCTTTTATGTTCTCATCAATGCATGCTAAATCATCACTTAGGGACTTAACTCTCAAGATAAATGCATGAGCACTTTCACCCTCTCTTTGCCTACTAGAAAATATTTGTCTCCTTAGGGTCAATACCCTAGATGTGGACTTTGATTCAAAGAGCTTCTTTAAGGCATTCCATGCCTCACTTGCACTTTGACACTTTCCAACTTCCTTGAGAAGTTCATTTGTAACATTCATTTTAATGATATGAAGAGCCCTTTTGGCCTTCTTATCAAACCTTTGTTGCTCTTGAAGTGTGAGAGGTCTCTCTTCAATTTCTGCAACTATGTCCATGAGTTCATTCAACTCAAGTAAGGACTCCATCCTCACTTTCCAAGTAGAGTAGTTTGATGAACTCAACCTTTCACTAGACTCTAGCATGATCCCACCATTGGAAGCCATGATTCTAATGTTTCTTCAACTTTTAGGTTCTGTCCTAAAGCACTTAGCACTCACTTTTCTCTCAACAAATGATAGATAAAGAGATCTATGAAGATTTAGGACCCTAAAACACTTCTATCTTGAACCTAGATGGTTTCCAAGCATAGAAAGGAAGATTGAAACACATGCAACACTTTGCACACACTAAGAATGGATTACAAAATCAAACCAACCTGAACACACTCTTGCTTAAGCTCTCAAACTTTCCAGCAAGTGACCAAATCAGTTATGGTGTGAAGAGTTACTTGCATTCTTAGAAAATACCCAAAACTAGGATGCCAAGATTACCTAGTAATGAACAAACTTGATCAACATATGATCAACACAATAAGATATTGATTCAACCTGTAAAACCACATGTAAACCACACTTCTAAAAGTTTATAAACTCCAGCAAGTGATAAATACAAGATTTAGAGGTGAATGAATGAGCACACTTAGTGAATCACAAGACTAGCTTCACTATCTTGTCAAATCTTGGTGTTTAGATGTAGATCTAAGATCACTTCACATGAGAATGTTCCTCAACCTGTTAAGAACCTGAAAACACACTTGCATAATGGTTAACACCTTCCAGCAAATGCTCCAATCAAATTACATAAGGAGAGTTACTTACATGCTCAACAAAGTACACCAAAATTTATGCCAAAATTGATGACAATCTTTACAATATGCTCTTCACAATGGAGCTTACAATATGTTCACCCAAAAAAGGGGATCTTTCATCCAAATGGGAGCTTTACTCAGCCTTTAGGAGAATTACAACTCACTCAAAAGAGCATTTGTCATCCACTTAAGGAGAAGTTTCATCCACTTAAGGAGAGTGTTCATCCAAGAATGGAGATTGTCAACAATAGGATTGAAAAGAACATTGTTAGTATTGAATATGCACAAGCCTCACAATCACAAATGATTAGGTGTTATGATCTGATCCAAAATAGTTTCTTTTCAGCCTCTGATCTTCAATAGACCTGAAATATGCTTTTGATCCACAAGTTCAACTCACAAAACAAAGGTTAGTAAGATTTGATCAACAAAGCAATGCAAAATCATGCTAGAACTTGATCAAACATCCAAATATCACCAAAAATGGAATACTTACTGTAAATAGAAGCCAACCAGCTCTGATACCATGTGAAAAATATAGATCCTAAGTGGATCTAAACTCCAAGATCATTGGCTTGAATGCTTGCACTCCAAACTACATAAGCTAGGAATTGGCAACACATTCTATGCTACCTAGAATGCAAAGAACTTGATCAAAAAGCATTTATCACAAATGGAAACTTCCATAAACATCAAGTGCGGCCCAAAATAGCATTATACAGTCCATAATACATCAGCCTACCACTTTTGGAAAGCACCTAAGATCATACACAATAGCTTGAAGACAATACACACAACAATGCTCTCAATGGAGGAAGAAACAATGACAATGATCTATTGATCTCAATGAAGCATACAAAAGGTTTCTCCAACCTGTTCTCCATGACTTCCCTACTATTTATGGATGAGGAAGATGACTCTCTCTCCTCTCTCTAGAAGGTACTTGACCCTAGATATTCCCTATATAGGAAAAAATAGCTAAAAATGGCTTATATGACCAAAATACATCAAAATGGTCTCATTTTGAAGGGTATGAAGTTTGACACTTCATCATACTGAAAAAATACAGTAAATAAAAACATTGTGGCCTGGTTCACACGTGCAAAACTCCAGAACCAAAACTATTTACAATTTTAGCCAATTTAGGTCTCAAACTAGCTAGGAAATGTTGACAATTTTCACATAACTTAAATCAGGTCTAGTTATAGTAAGATAGATCAAGGAGCCTACAAGTCTCCTATATAGTGTGATGTCCTCAAAGGATGCTTCATCATCACTATTGGAAACTTTTACATTTTGCTCCATAGGAGTTTCTACTCCTTTACAATCTTTCTTTTCAAACTTTTCTAAGATAGAAGCAGCATATTTGGATTGACGAATAAAACTCAAATCTTTTCCTCTTGAAACTTCTATTCCTAATATGAAATAAAGATTACCAAGATCCACCATCTTAAACTCCTTAAACAATGCTACTTTCACTTCTTGTATACCATCAAGATCATTTCCACTAAGGATAATGTCATCAACATACAAAATGAGAATGATGATCTTACCATCATTAAATCTTAAGTACAAAGAAGGATCATAAGCACTTAAAACAAACTTAATAGAGTTCAAGAAGGTATTCAACCTAGAGTACCAAGCTCTAGGTGCTTGCTTAAGCCCATAAAGGCTTCTTAGCAACAAACACACTTTTTCCTCTTGATCTTCTTTGATGAATCCCTCGGGTTGCCTCATGAAAATCTCCTCTTCCAAATATCCATTGAGAAAAGCATTAGTCACATCAAGTTGAAATAGAGGCCAATTGAAAGTAGTTGCAAGAGAAATAATCAACCTTATTGAAACTAGCTTAGCAACAGGAGCAAAAGTTTCATCAAAATCTACTCCCTTGGTTTGCAAGAACCCCTTTGCCACTAGCCTTGCCTTGTGTTTGTTGATGCTCCCATCTTGATTGTACTTCAATCTATAGATCCATTTGCACTCAAGTGGCTTTCTTCCTTGAGGAAAATCTACAAGCTTCCATGTATGATTCTCCATAAGATCATCATACTCTTTTTGCATGGCATCTCTCCATTCTTGTGACTCCATAGCTTCTTCAAAGCAACTTGGCTCATCAAACATAGAAGTTAGAAAAGTGTAAGAGGTAAGTGAATGTAGATCTTCCCTTTGTTCACCTTTGTCAACATAGGTGAGCCTTGAGGGCTCGGCCTTCCTTCTTGTAGATCTCCTTGGAGTCCTCGGATCTTGAGATGGATCTTCAAGATCTTGATCACATATAGGCTCCTCCTCAAACCTTACAAGATCCTTGACATAAGATGGATTAGAAGCTTTCACATTCAACTTGTAGTAGTTACCTTCATCAAAAGTAACATCTCTACTCACTAAAATCTTCTTAGTGATTGGATTATAGACTCTATATCCTTTGCTAGCATAACCAACAAAGATCCCTTTTACAAAAGTAGGATCATCCCTTTTTCTTGTATCTAATGCTTGAAAAAATAGCAAGTAGATCCGAAAATTCTTAGATCTTTAAGATTCGGCTTCTTACAAAATAGAGCCTCATAAGATGTTATGCCTCCAATGGGCTTACATGGCAATCTATTACACAAATAAGTTGCACAAATAATAGCCTCTCCCCAAAAGGACTTAGGTAGAGATGCATCTATCCTTAAAGCCTTAGCACACTCACATAGTGTTCTATTCATCCTCTCGGCTATACCATTTTGTTGAGGACTATAAGTACATGTAAGTTCTCTCTTAATTCCATTGGATTTACAAAACTCTATCATCTTGGTGGAGATATACTCTCCACCATTATCACTTCTCAATACTTTAATTCTAGCATCAAGTTGATTTTCAACTAGAGTTTTGAACTTAACAAAAGCTTCAAACACTTTACTTTTGGAATCCAAAAGTTCAATCCAAGTGTATCTAGAGTAATCATCAATAAAAGATACATACATAGATGCACTTCCATTAGATTCTTGAGAAAAAGAGTGCACATCACTATGAATAAGATCTAATGCTTTTGTAGATCTAGTGGAAGAGATATCAAAGGGTAGCGTGTGTGCCTTTGAGAGGCTACAAGCTTCGCAACGTTTTCCACACTTTGAGAGTGTCTTTGGAAGGCCGAGAGAAAGATCCTTGGTGCATAGCATCTCCATAGATTTGAAGTTGGGATGGCCCAACCTCTTATGCCAAAGCTCCACTTGATTGAGCTCCTCCTCCACCATGTTCACACTTCCAAGAAAAACATTAGCATCAAGCTTAAAAAGGCTTTCTTGCTTGAATCCCTTTACAATGCAAGTATTATTCGTCATTATGGAGCAAACACCTTGCTTAAAATGGACATCTAAGCCATCATACATCAATTGTCCTACACTTACCAAATTCTTAGTGAGTGTAGGAACATAGAGTACATTATCAAGATCTACTCTTTTAGAGGATCCAAGACTTAAGGGAATAGTTCCCACTCCATCTATTCTACATTCTTCATCACTTGCTGTTAGAATAGACTTTTTACAACCTACAAAAGGTACAAGAGTTGAGAAAAAATCCTTTTGGAATGTCATGTGGGAACTAGCTCCACTATTAATCCACCATGTGTCATTGGAGTAGCTCTTTGATGTTGATGTAGAAGCCATCAAGGATGAATCCACTTCATCCTTATCTTCCTCAAGAGTGAGGTTGCCTTGTTTGCTCTCTCCTTGTGCATTCTTCTTCTTGAAACACTCGGATGCAAAGTGCTCCTTCTTTCCACAAAAGAAGCACTTGAGTTTGGCTTTGTTCTTCCTTCCACCTTTGGAGCTAGATGGTTGATCATCATTCTTGGTCTCCTTGTGTTGGATCTTCTTCTTTGACTTTTCCTTTCCCTTGCTTGAGAAGTTAGCCTTCTCATCACCATCATGCAACTTTAAGGATCCAATCCTTTGCTTGACATGAGGGATCCTACTCTCCTCAGCCACAAGCACACTATGGAGCTTGTCAATGGACGGTAGTGCATCTTGAATAGCAAAGCTTTGTACAAGATTGGAGAACTCATCTCCAAGATCGTTCAAAATGATTTGAACAAGTTCATCATCATGAATACCCTCACTAATGATGGAAAGTTCTTTGTTGAGAGATTTTATTCTCAAGACATACTCTTGAGCACTCTCATCACTCCCTCTAATGATTTGAAGAACTTTGTTTCTAATCATAAGCACTCTAGAGGTATTTTTGGATTCATAAATCCCTTTGAGGTAGTTCCATGCCTCCTTGGCTGAGGTACAAGATGCTACTTCTTTTAGAAGTTCATTACTAACATTCATTTTCAAACAATGTAATGCTAGTCTAGCTCTCTTTTTGTACCTCACTTGATCTTGCCCTCCTTGAGGTTCTTCTTCCTCTCCTATGACAAGATCAAACATATCTTGGAGCACAAGTGGTGACTCCATTCTTACTTTCCAAGTTGAATAATTATTAGAATTTAGCCTTTCACTAGCCTCAAGAAGATAGGCTCCAATTGAACCCATTCTATCTAGTAACAAGTACAACAAATGTACTATTCAAAGACTCTCCCTTCTTCCTTTCTCAGAATTTAGCTAAAATGCTACTCTCTTGAATCTCACTAGACTCAAGAAGCAAGATCTATAATGATCTTGAACTCAAAAAGATTTGGGAAAGTGTATTCTACACAATCTATTCACTTAGAACTTTGGATTTGATTTTTGGAAGTGCCAATGCCTTCCTATGGTGTTTAGAATTGGTTTTGGTTTCACTCTTGAACTAAAAACATAAACTTCAAACTCTCTCACAAGGATTTGTAGGTTTAATAAGATTCTAACACCATTCACTCATCAAATCTATAATGCAAACAATGGTTTTTCATAAGCACATCACTAGTTTCACTCTACACAACTCGTTTGAAGCTCAAATATTGAAAAAACACAAAGTTTTGGTGAAAGTACAACTCCAGCAGCCTCTCACACGTGTGAGAAGTACATTTGAACTTTACACACTAATCTAAACCTCAACATCACAAGTAAACTATTAGAAAAGGTCGCCCTCCTTCAAAGTGACTCTAGCACCAATGCTTTCACCTGGCTCTGATACCATGTCAAATTTCAAAGTTTATGGACTGAAATTGATCTACAAATGATCACAAAGAGTGATTGGTAGCTTGGGATCTTGATCTATATCAAGACTAGCTTCCAAATCTAGCTTCTACTTGACAATCTTTGTGATTCCAAGCAAGAACAATCAAAAAAGATGATCCACGGCTTCACACGTGTGAAGTACAGCTACTATACGGCCTGATAATAGAGAAATAGTTTACTTATCATTCACAAAGCATTCATCCACAAAGAAAGTGCTTAAGAGAGTCAAAACACAATGATAGCTACACAAACCAAGATTTCTCATCATTAGCTCAAAAATGGATCCATCATGGATCAAGTACAGAATCACCATAATCTCTCTCTAAGCAGCATCCAGCACGTGTTGGACAACTCATTGTACTTATCCATATCCACTTTGGATAAGATCTATCATGTTTGCCACATCATCCATTGGTAGTTTGTGTTGACCTTCTAGATTTCTACGATCTAGGACCTAACTCCTATAATTTAGGAAATGTCATATTAGGAAGCTAATCAAAATGGATCTAAATATTACAAGTGTCATTTCACACGTGTGGACAGGTCCTCACACGTGTGGATCCACCTAGATGTCTAATATTCATCAAAAACCATGTGAAAATTGCTAAATTTTAAAAGGGATAAAACTTGGTGAATGCTTGGATCATGGTTCTAATATCATGCTAAAGTCATAGTTTATAAACCTCACTTTCATGGCCTCTAAAACATAATAAAATTAGCATTCATGGCCTCTAATACATGTGGACCGTACGGTATAGGTTCAAATCTATTCAATAGCCACAAAAAATAATACATTCATCAACCATGTATCCTACTTGCAAAAAATCACCACCACATAGATCTACGTGCTAGATTTTTAACATTTTTACAGTTTATAAACATTGCTCAACAAAACTGAATAGGGTAGGGGGGCACTCCCTAGTTCAAGCACCGAGGGGAAAGGCTCATTCCGAAGAGCCTAACGATCCAACTACTGGATGTTTTTTTTTTTCATTCTCGTAACATGGTAGTAAAGCTCATTTTCTTCAAAACATAATTCTATCAAGACAATAGAATAATTGCTTTCTTGTTTTGATAATATATCTAGATTTTTAAATCACTGATAGTATTTCGACTACTATCGAAAGACTAATTTTCATATGGATTCTTAAAGACTGGTCTCATTGTATAAGCTTGATGCATCCAATTACCATTTGTGAAAAATTAAGATGAAAATTGTGCTAATGGCCAAAGAGTTGTGAGATGTTATCATAGGTATCAAACATAGACCAGATGTAGATGACACATCCATCTCTAAATGGAAATTGAAGGATGGTAAACTTTTCGTGCTAATTATTTTCAATATAACAAATACTCAAATAGACCATGTATCTGAATCTCGAACTTCAAAAGAAGTATGAGATATTCTTAGCACATTATATGACGTGAGGGACGTAACTTCCAAGTTACATCTTAGAAGAAAATTATTCTCTCTCAAAATGTCTAATGGTGATTCATTACATAATCATGTAAACCAATTCAATAATCTCTTGTAGTACATGGCAATTTTTGAATAAGCCATCGACGATGAAGACACAATCATGACATTGTTATCAACCTTCCCACCTAGATTCGAAAACTGGGTGATGATTATATTAACAGAGGAATAATTATGTTGATGTAGGAAGATAATATAAGGAATGGTGCTTCCACCTCTTCGATATAAACTCTTTCCAAAACCATTTCTTGTTGCTTACAAGGACGAATTACCCAAGCTTCGAGAAGGGAAAAGACAAGCAAAGGCCTGCACACTCTGTATGCAAGGGAGAAGGTCATTGGAAGGGAGATCACCTTTGAGCATATTGAATCATCGTCAGGTATTGTTGATCTTTCAAAACATTGCTCAAAAATGCGCTTGTCAAGTTTAGATCTAATTTTGGCTTGATTTCAAGATCTATATTGAAATAGATAGATATCTTTTAAAGAGTGTGAAAATTGTAAAAACCATCTTCAGATTTGGGGGTTCTATGTCAAAACCACCCATTGTACAATTGTAAATAAGTGATTCAACCAAAAAAATTTAAATCATCTTGTGATAGTGTAGGTTGCTTACACTTGGCTTGATGGTAGAAGTCAAGTGGCAAGCGCCCCATAATCTCAATTGACAATTTTGACCAATCATAGCAAGAAGTGCACCAAAATGGTCCAATCAATGTAAGAGGTGCCTTGTAAGTGGTTCTATCATTGTGAGAGGTAAGAGGTGGGTGGTCCAATCATTGATCCGTGTTCCCACCTATGTTGGATCTTGTTATAATTCTATATCATCACATTCTGCTATAACAAAAAAAGATTAGTGTAAATTCAATTCATAACTTGTAAGAGAAAAACTTACTATAAAAAAACTTATAATCATGTTTATCTTACATAGAAAACAATTGCACAATATCAAATGCGCAATTCGAAATATTTTGTAAGCTATTAAACACAATAATATTTCAACAATTACATTGACATCATAAGGACTGCACTTTTATATTTTTTCACAACATTTATGACAATTTCAAATGCACATTCACTACCAGATTCTTTCAACTTTTTTAGTGCCATCTACTCTTTTTATTTTCCAAAAATATTCCAATATCTTTTTAGGCCCATACAAATAATAATTGGAATTTTTTTAATTTTATGTACGTTAGTTGTTAGTAAAGTTAATGGTTATGGAAGTGGCAATTTCCTTCCAAAATCTATAAACTGAGAGATTATGCATGTCATCTAAATAAAGTTTGAACATTGAAAATCAAAATTTGCAACTACAGTTTGCATTTTGCTTTTTAAAAGTTTACATTCCTAAATTCTATTCCAGTATTTTCCAAAACTATTTATTCGTTGACCAGCCTTTATTCATGTAAGACAAATTTGTTTCCTTGAATTTTTTGTAAATGTTTGTTTGATACCAACATTCACTATATTATACTAATATACAATATATAATTTGAAAAGTAGAAAACTAAAAAACATTACTTAATTGATATGTAGACAACTACCTATTTCCTTCTATTACGCAACTAATTTCAATCATGTACATATTGTTAACAAAAGTTATTAGTGATAGATATTTCACTACAAAGCTAATTCAATTAATACAGTAACCACATACGAATATTTTCAATTCTTTTGTATATGAATTCCAATTACTTATACAAACCAAAAATAAATAAACATACATAATTTGTACAAAAATTGCAATTTCACGCGTTCACTACAATAGCTAGTTTTCTAACATAGATTTCACATCGGGCAACAAATTACAAGTGGTACGTAGTTATTTCACAATGCTAACAATACAGTAATGGATACCCGAGTGTATATTCTTCCCATTTGCATTCATATTAAAAAGCATAAAATGCGGCTTCCCATCCTTGCTTCCATCACTGCCCATTCTGCGTGCTCCGCTCTTCCATCGCGCCAACCGCCTTAACAATCTGCACCTTTGACTTTTCATTGACTATGAAATGCCACGTGGCATTTTGAGATTGGATTATATAAATCCAAGTGCTCATTACAGTTCATAAAGGTCATGTGAAAAAAACTGTGGGTACCCATTATGCAATGGAATGCGCCGAGAAGAAGGCCAATTTTCTCTCTCCAAGGAATCTGTCATTCTTTCCTCTCTTCGATGGAATTCACTGTCTTTCTTCTCTCTCCGGTGGAATGCACGTTCTCTCTCCTCTCCGGTGGAATGTGCATGCGCTATGTGGCAGCCCGTCATTGGCTGTCCACATCCACGTTCCACCACAAACGTAAAAAAATTTGCGAACAAAAAAGGGCAAAAAACCGAAAAAAAAAATATATCTGGTCCACGCGTACAGCCATACCGTACGGCCAAAAAACGAACGAAAAAAAAAAAAAAAAAAAAAAAAAAAAAAAAAAAAAAAAAAAAAAAAACCTTCACACAATGACATTACGTACGGGAAGGCCCGAAGCCCTCGGGCCTTCCTTGCTGGGGCAGGCTCCTCCTCCCCCCCCCCCAATGGGGAGCTTCACTTATAATACTTGCCAAATTCTGCACAACTCACCTTTCAAATTCCTATCTTTTCCGATAAAATTTGATCAGTATCTCTGAAAAAAAAAGCACCATATAAAATATTTAATTTGATCTATAAATGCACTTCCACCAAAAAAGTCGAAATATTAATTAGTAAATCAAGCTAGTAACCAATGGCTTTTATGAGAGAAAATCAAGTCAATTTAGAACCAATCGAACAGATTACGTCCACATTTGTACTACAATTTACAAACAGAAAAGACAGGAATTGGTTTAGAAGGTGGCTGCCATGAGTCAAAACAGGAAACTGTGTGTCTGAAAACTGATCACCAACAAGAGAAAGATAGATATGCCACGAAACTGATCACCGATGAGACAGAGACAGATATGCTAAAGTGATCGCCTTCTACTTCACAAACTCGCTAGCAAGACAAATTCTCAAACACAGATTTCTAATTGCATGCAAGGCACTTCCAAACTGATCTCTGATGACAAACATATTTCAACCCACGCAATTTCTAGGAGAATTCAGTTCTGATAAAACAGTGCATGCAAGAACCAGTACATTTCAAAACACAACATTCCAATTGGCACAACATCGCTCCTTTCCTCTTCGTTTCCTTTCCATTTATAATGTATACCATTAACTTATCACACATGCAATGCGTACACTAGTAATTGAAATAAGAATGAACTTACAAAAGAACAGAAACAGAAGAAAGAAAGAAAGGAACATGAGCAGACGAAAAAAACAAACATGTGAAGCCTCTTATGAGATGAACAAGACCAAAAAAAACAAACATGTGAAGCCTCTTATGAGATGAACAGCCTCTGATTGTCTTTCGAATCCTCTTTCTTCGTTTTACCTTGTTCGACCTTTAGCACAGACTGCACGAGATCTCCACGCGATGTGCACACTATTAATTGAAATAAGAATGAACTTACAAAAAGAACACAAACAAAAAAAAGAAAGAAAGGAACGTGAGCAGAAGAAAAAAAACAAAACATGAAGCTTCTATGAGATGAACAGCCTTTGATTGTCTTTCAAATCTTTTTTCTCCATTGCTAGACCTGCTACGAAGGCTCGTACCTGGACACATTCTTAAAAAGGACCTCTTGCCAAGCAGAGAAACGGAACAAACAAATTGCACACGACCCACACACACACTGCGATGATTGCACAATCCAGAAGCAGAGCTAAAACACGACCCCCCCACACACTATAGTTCGCAAGAAAGGCAAACACTGAAAATTCTAACCTCTTTTGCAAATGCATGTCCTACTTATGCGGTGACAGCACATTCGAAATACCCATGCGATAAAGGCATAATCCAGAGGCTGAAACACGGCCTTTCTACTCTATTATCAGAAATTCGCATCCAGACTATGCAAACACAAAAAGACATGCGCTGCAGAAACGACGACCTCTATAGAGCACAGACTGCATGAGATCTCTGCGAGATTAGACGACAACACGTGGCTCACATGCGCAGATTTTACGTGTTCAAATAGGTTTAAAAGTAAATTAAATCTAATCTCATAAGAATTTAACGCGTGATTCATTCTCCTTTTGAAAAGAGCATAACACCACACTTTAGGCTAAAATTGTAAGCAACTCAAAAGACCCCCCAACCCAAACTATAGGACATAACAAATCCAATCACTAGGAGGCACAGAGGAAAGAAGAAATAATAAATCTAATCAACAAAAAAAGGAGCAGCTAGAGCACATCAAATCGCTAGGAGGCAATCTAATCAACCAAAAAACAGAGCAATAACAAGGAAAGTAAGTTAGAACAAGGAACGAAAAACCGAACAGCACAAAAGCCTAGCTTGATAAGATAATAGAAATAGCAAATTTATGGTTAAAGTGAACAAGTGGATCATTAAATTTACTCTGGAGTAGCACTAGGTTCAACCTAGCAAAAACCAAACCATGGTGAATACGGAGGGCTTATTTTTGTAGGGTGTGTATGTCTCAAATGCCAGAACCTAAGTAGGCCATGTCTAACAATGACATAATGCAGCTTCCATGTGTAGCACCCACAAAGCGAGATCATCAAGATTGAACTAGAAGTTGGTCACCCTTATATTTTGCCCTGATTAAATTGTTCACATAGTGAAATTAACATTATATATTAAAATTTGTTGCAGCTAAATGACCATAGTTCAAAGGATCTAACAACAAGCAAGCTTCTTTTCTTGTTCCAAATATGCAATGTGCACAAACCAAAATAATAGTTAGTATGTTACCAAAGACAAATGTGTGTGTGTGTGTGTGTTTGTGTGTGTGAAAAAGATAGGTTGATGCACCTGATTTCAATTTTTTAAATGCACCTGCCCCGTGTGAATGGAAAATGATATTAGATAATGCGCTAGAGGATTGAAGGACATTCAAACCTAGAACTTAGGAATTGAATAATGACTTTAAATATTTGAGTGGCAAACTATATTTTGTAGTGTTGGAAAGAAGAGCATATTACAAAAGAAAAGCATCCATTATTGTCTATTTCTTGGAATGAGCTTTTAATGGCTTACATTTCACCTAAGTAAATTTGGGGAAAGTAGCTATCACTTAAAAAACCATTTTCTGGCTAAGTCTACTTTATATTATAGCAAAGAATCCGAATTTCAATCTAGAAAAGTATCAAGTTTAAAACCTTTCTATGAGATGAGTTTGAGTGGCTTCATTTTTATTGCAAAATTATGTTCAATCATCCCCAAATTTGCTACAATAACACACATCATCCCACCCTACCTAAGAGCAAAATTTCTATCCATATGCAAATAGAAATGGCTCAAGAAGACATTTAGAAAAACCAACTGTTTAAAGATACAAGTCAGCCATGAAGCAAGTTGGTCATGAAGTGGCGCTCATTTGTCTCTTTCCCCAAGCCTCAAGTTATTGGGAAAAAATTGAGACACATCCCAAATACTTAGCGACTTGCATTTTATAAATTTGCTAAGACGAATTTCTTGAAGTGCCAAGTTTAAGCACTTTCTATGAATAATTTTTAGCAACTTAATTTTTTAACATAAAATGCCAGTGAATCTTCAGCAATTTGCTACAATCTGCAATTCAGCAACTTAGCACACATGTGCACATGCAATATGCTCAACTGCAAAAATTCTATGAATATGCAAATAGAAATGGCTCAAAAGAACTTTTAGAGAAGCCATGTACCAAAACACATGGAAGTGGCAGTCAAGCATTCCCCAAGCCTTGAGGCATCGAAGAAAATTGACATTCTCACAAGGCGATAGGGGCTTGGTATATGATACCCAGGTACTTGTGTCACACAAAATGTGACCCATATCCTTTCTCCTTGGACTTGATGCCTTGTGCAGGACAATAAATGAGTATCATCTCCCTCTCCAAAAAACGACAAATTTGATGGCAAAACACTGCTTGCCATTCAAATGCACCACCTAAATACTGTAAGTACAGATATACCAAAATGTGAAAGTTCCCTCATTCTTTTCATGAATCGAAATTATCGAAGTAAAATATAATTTTTGAAGGACTAAGTATCATAAGAAATGAGTTAATGGAAAGTTCATGAAGGTAGCAACCAAAGAAAATTTTACATTTGCTAAGCTCACAGAATCCCAAGAATAAGTCTTGCATCACAAATGGGAAAATAAAAACATACCATACATGTTTAGATGCCTCTCAAACTTCTGCATCATACACTCCATTAGCTTTCTACAACGCATTCCTCCTTTCAGAAGCTATTATCGACCCTCTATGATGGGAGTAAGCTTTTCAGCTTATTTTCCTCTTATAGTAAACAATCTATTCTTTCCTTTACTTGGTACTAGACCCAAGTACCAAACCTCTATCATTTAACACATTCTATTGCCAAGCTGCCTACCACTTGAAGAAAGGTTTTCAGGCCATATCCAATGACTAATGTTCCTCTAATTTACATGTCTTATAACAACCCAGGAGCTTCAACCGTCCCAAAAAGTTCACAAAATGACTTTAAGTTCTAGCAGTTTTCACGCTTTTACGCTATCTGCGGTGAAGGTTGAGCTTAAAAATGCAGACTGTATGCAAGACATTAGAAAGGATAAAACCCACTTAAATTGCTGAAATATGATAGGCACAAACTCTTTCATAACTGTATTTTGCATAAAATTAACAGTAAGTTCATCAGAAAGCTCTTTGGCTCAAAACTTTCTCACAAAAGACCGAACATTTTCGGTTTGGCACAACAAGGGATGGCTTCTGCCAAGGGCACTTTGGCCATTGAGCTTAACAATGAAGAAGCGACCTTGAAACCTCACTACCTGTTTTCAGATCAGAGCTTACAACATTATTAACAGGTAAACACGCATCTCCTGCAAAGGGTTACCTGAATTAAGTTCACAACTATATTCATGGCCAAAGAAAAACGTGACGTTGAGAGCCTTTTAAAGTGAAGGATGGCCACCTCCTATTGCCTGAAAATACTGACAAATAACTATGCACATAAAGAGTTGCCTTCAATTATCAGCAATTCACCATGCCAGACTGACACACAGGGACATCAATCCTTCCAACAGGTAGTTGTCCTGCAAAATTGGATGCCATTGTTTTACAACTGGCACCTTCAGCTGAAGATATCCGTTTCACATTATGAATTTCTGTTTGAGAATCGCAACCAAGCCACAAGGATGACAATCTTGCCCATGCAGCTGATGCTTTGGCTGCACCAACAACATTTTTGGCAGCTAGCAAACGTAGTCTACAAACTACTCCAAACTCCTGCCAGTGTTTATTTGCACAGCCAGCATCTTGGATGTCGTTGTACCCAACCAAGTCTATACTACTGACGAACACAGGTGTATCTTCCGCAACGTAACTTTCTTCATCAATGTCAGATGTAATACCTTCCAAACTGTGAGTAGGACTGGAAGTATGTACTTCTGTCAAAGAGGATTTCACAATACACCAAGGGACGCTCAAAACTGGCATATATGATGCTGTCAAGAAAAGTGATTTTTCTTCACATTGAAAATCAAGTTGTTTGCTGAACTCCTGAACAGCCTGCCATATCAAAAAAGAAAAGAGTTGCGTGTTCAGCAGATCTTCAAGCTTCATATAACAATCCACAAAGAGACTGAAAATTGGTATTTACACAAATGAGCCAAAGTTGCTTCTGAAACTATAACTCATGTGGATGCAAGACAGGTGATAAAACAATTTAATTTTGCATTTAATTTGCATAGAGAGCATATTATCTACAAAAGAGAAGCACTGGCAGAATAAGATTTTAATAACCTCCATGCATGGTCGCAAGCTTCTTGTTTACAAAAATGTTGTTGTCCAAAAACATCTTCTGGTATGCATTTTACGCACAAATTAATTAAATTACTGATTGTTAAACATTCCGTTGCTCCACAAACATTAATCACTATGTGATAAATTACAAAAAGCATCTACTTTGAACCACCATAATAAGTTTGCTCAGTTAAGTACAGAATTCAATCAGATATTCAAGATGACGTGTCAAGCAGGAATAGAGGACAAAAAAGAGAACACTCTACAACCTAACCAGGAAACCAGTTTCCTCAAGACTTGCAACCATATTCTACACAGAGTCAAGGTTAATAATGACCTCAAAAAGCTGCAGATCAGAAGGGATGTCATAGGGCCAGTGGCACTCGAGAGTCACTTGTGAGGAGAAGGATCATCAAAAAGTGTTCGTAAATAAAGAGTCTTACTGGCTACATCTAAGAATTTTCAGATGTGCACATCTGATGAAGAGTCCTAGAAGCTACTGCAAAGGATTTTCAAATGTGTGTAAGAAGCTACTCTTTATCTCTTCAAAACTTAGACAAGCGAATCCACAGGCTCCTGGCTGCATGAGCTCAGATGACTGCTGCTAGTTTCCATGCTTTGTAGGAACCCGCAAGATATCATAACCAGGCTAGTTTGGTGGCGAACAGCAAGACTTAAGAACAAAAATTGTACCTATCAAACTCTACTTTCAATTGGGTTCACATAACAAATTTGTGGACTTTTCTTTTTTTTTATGTCTACAAGGGAAGGAAAGAACTGCCTGAGCTCCTGTCAAGGGCAGTGTGTAGTTATTTAAAAGAGGATGTTTCCCTAACAAATACTAAGCTAGTCAGCCATGGGAAAGTGGCAAAAATTAAAGTTGTTGCTCCTTTCTCCTCTTTCGAACCCCCAAAATGCTAATTCAATAGGCATGCATCAGGTGATTAATCCCATTCGATCTCTAAGGTTGATATGTTCACGTCTTTACTACTTAAAATGTAAAATTGTAGTGCCGCCTTCAAGATAGATTTCAGTGGTAAAACTTATAACAAAGTAAAACATTCAAAATCCGGGAATAACAGGTCCCTCTAGTACACTGTATGATGGGCCATGTACATCATGCCTCTTTAAGTTAATTTCTGAATGGATTTTTCTACATTTAACAAAGAAATAGCTTTACCAACCAAGAAAAGATTCACTTTTTCAGCATTGCATCAAATAGACCCTGCATCACGATATTCCAAACCAGAGAATTCAAGTGTTTCATAGCACCCTTCTCCTCCCGACTTCAGTTTTCCCCCAAGGTACACTGTACCTATCATCCTGGAGGAAACTAGCTGGTTCACACAATAATTCCAATCCAATCTTCAGAAAACAGGCCCAATAGTGTGTGAATCCAATTTCATCCACTTATTTGAGTTTGCCTGGGCTTTGCTTCACATATTTCTTATTGAAGTGCAAAGTTGCTGTGAAGACATGTTTTCTGTTTGTTGCTGACTGCTGCACGAAGGTTGTCAAAGTTCCAATGAGCTGACATCACATTCAGAGAACTATCGCAATTCTTCTCATGCCTAAATACTGGGAGCGAGAAAATGGACATTATGGAATGACTTAATCACAGAACTATGACCCCGCCATTCTTGAGTGGTCTGGAATAAATGGGCCCACCCATGTGAAACATTGACTAGCAACAAAAGAGCCATTTATGGCACGTAAAATACTGCTCCAGTCGATAGTGAAAAACAAGTGATAGCCAAGCTCATAGAAAAACGTTTTAACATATTGGGACATTCTCTTTGATATAATACATAGCAACAAAGGGATATGTGCAGACTCCCTTGTACTGATATGGTGTAACATGAGGCAAAGGATATAAAAGCTCGTGTAGTGAACGTTACTATTAGTAACTCTACGCTGATATACAAAGGAAAAGTTTGATGTTGCACAAATGGGTCACAAGAAACAAAGAACATCCAGTTCATATCAAAATTATAAAAACAAACCTTCCATTGTGCAGCTGCCAGTAGCACTCGAGGTCTTTTTGACCGCACATAGTGTAAGGCTTCAAGCGGTGTCATTCCTCTGTGCTCAACCTGTCATTGAACAAGAGTTCTGGTATTTAAAAACAAGGACTAACTGAGAAAAAGGATAGATAAAGTACTTTTGATTTGCAAACATGGCTGAATGAGCTTTTAAAAAGAATGCCCTTTCAACTACCTTCATAAAAGTTATAGGTTTATTCAGCATAAGAGCACTGGTAGCCTGGCCACATGCATGATGTGCATCCTGGATGCAACCCTGGGATGGGCATCCAGTTTGGGAAGTACGAGCCTTGTCAAAACACATGCATTTATACAAACATGCACTTTCTAGATGTTCTGGTAAAGTTAATTCCCGGTTGCATTGCACATCCCACAACCAGTTTTTTGACATCTGGGATGTACGCTCAGTTCCTGGAAGTGCACATCCGAATCTGAATGACATCCTGGAAGTTGAGACAAAATATGATGCATGGGCCATGCATTGAAAGTCAGGCCTTGTTATTGGGAATATATAGAGACCAGCATTCTCCTGTACTCAAGCTGTCAGAAGACCACGTATGATCCTCTAAACATCACACAACATATGCAAACTCAAAAGACATAAACAGGTCACTGTAGTTGTTACATCTGGGTGGAGGAGAAGTCTATATCAATCAATCAAGAAACATGTTTAATAGCCTGTCATAACAAACTATGTAAGCTTCACGAGGATCTTTGTCCCTACACCTTGTGCCAAAAAGCAGCTGTCATGCAACTCATTTGAAAGAAAGAGAGGTATAAGAGCTCGAAGATGCTAGTAAGACAGCCATGTGAATGAAAAGGAAAACCACCACATAAACTCCATTCCCTAAGAGCCAGTCAAAAAGGCTTTGCAGTCACAAATCTGAGTCTTTGTCTCCAAGTGTAGATCAATGTTATATCTGGGGTATACCCTACCAAAAACAGGACACGTGAAAACTTCAAAGCACCCACAAAGTCTAAGACCATTAGCTCCATCATGCAAAGCTTGGACCAATGGCTACAACATCCCTGTTTCACTTTGTCAATACCCAAGACTAGTTACAAGTGACATACACAAACATATGCCCACATTAGCTTTCATACATTGGTACAAAGACCAATCTACTGAGTTTCTATCACTTCTCTGGAGGTGAAGGGCAAAAACACGTATAGTGAAGGCTAGAACTAAAGAGCAAAACCAATAAAATGAAGTTCCTACTTCCTCATAGGAAGAGTTCACATTTCGTCACTTCAACTTACTCAGAACCTGACTAAATTGCGCGGTTGCTAGGTAAAAAGAACCAAAACAGCTGTTAGATGGAAAGAATTAAAAATTTGCAAACTAGATGGTAGCAACCTGGCCAAAGATTTCAAATAAGAACTACATGTCTATTGATACAGATCAAATATATTTCAATGTTGTTTTTAGGATAGTTCCCAACATAACAAACGAGACATGCAATCTTGAACCTTGTGACATCCCCACTTTCCTCTTAGAAAACCTCAAATCTGCTCATAACCAAACTGAACGGCATAGCTGGTGAGAAAAAAGCACTGCTAAAAAATAGAAAGAAGTAGCACAAACTAGATGACCATAACTTGGACAAAGATCCAAAATGAGAACTGCATGCCCACTGATAAATATGTCGATGTCGTGGGAGAATACCCAATTTGTCCCCATATCAAAGGAGACTGAAATGTAATCTCAACCGTATGAAGTCCACTCACAAAGTCTTAGACGATCAGTTTTGTCATGAAATCCCTACCCACTTCATCAGCGCTCAAGAGGAGATGCATGTTACAAGACCAACATAGCAAAAGTATGTCACGTGCTCAGTCATGATGAAACCTAGCTAGCACTAAAAAGGGCAAAGCCAACCAAATGAAGAACCTACTTTGAAGGAGAAAAAGGAAAATTTATATCTGATAACTTATCTACCTTAAAAACTAACTAAATCAAATAGTTGGTAGGTTGGTAGGTCGAATGCATGACTATAAATAAAAAGAATTACCACAAAGAAGTTGGTCACAAATTGGACAAAAATCTCAAATGAGATATGAGATGAACTTACCAAGTAGCATAGAACAACTGTGGTACTTCGTCCACGTCCCGCCTTGCAGTGCACATAAGTCATTCCACCTCGTTGTGCATGTTCTGCCACACAAATACGTATCAAAATGGATTTAATGACTCGTGCAATAGGCCATGGAGGCCAGCTACATACCTTCAAATTTAACAGATTACATGCAGCATTATCCCAAAGCATGTACTGCAGTAAAAGGAAGCAAACTAATAGCTTATATTGTCATCATCGACTACAAATCCTTTCATATCAAAGTAATCACACCAAAAGGAACACATTCACCAACCTAAACATGTTATCGATCTATTTTCCTTATAGGAACAAAGCCCCTAAGAAGAGCTCAAAATAACACACCGTTGATAAAAGCTACCGCACGCTGAATGTCTGCAAGTGATGGAGCAAAAAGATAGTCCCTGGTAGGAATAACAAGGTGGTCGATGCCTTGATCCTGTACAACATGGTAAATAAGCTTATCAATGAATGATAAGTAACATGGTGATCATGTATAGTAAAATCCAAAAGTTTCAAGAAATACAAACAACTCAAGCAACCTGACTAAGGAAAGGGGAACCTAAGAATGAATTGTTTCCTTATTTGCTGAAAAATTAATCTGGAGAATGCTTTCTCAAAATGCACGACCATTTGAGCAGCTTAGAACTCACCTTGTACATGGATGTAGAAACCAATGTTTCGTAAGGCTCATTCAAAGTCACAACTGCCTGGACACCTATGCTTTTAAGGCGCAGAACATCCCGTGGAAAAGGCACGGCACCAAGCAGCAAGAACTGAAAAGTAGACAACCTTAGAACCCTTGCAAATGATGAACAACGCAAACTTGGGATAGAAGAGGATACATATTTATTATTATGTAATATAAATTTGTAATAAGAACTTTGTCAAAATTAAGTGCAAAATCTCTTGTGGAAAGTCAACTGTTTTTAACGAGAGTCAGATACCAAAAGCTAAGTCCAAACTTTTGTAAAAAGTTCAATGTTTCCAAAAACACTAAACATCAATAAAAGAGCATAAAACCAATTCAGTGTAAAACTATTAAGATATGATTGCCTTCAACAAACGTATCAAATTGGATGCACATAAGCAAATTAAATTTGATACGTGGCATCGTC
The DNA here is from genome assembly GCA_029204225.1 of Diphasiastrum complanatum. Taxonomy (NCBI): domain Eukaryota; kingdom Viridiplantae; phylum Streptophyta; class Lycopodiopsida; order Lycopodiales; family Lycopodiaceae; genus Diphasiastrum; species Diphasiastrum complanatum. Next base: position 6,824 of record MU832187.1, on the reverse strand, counting down.
GTGGATATCTGGTGATTATAACGTTGATACGCTTCTTGTTTTGAATGCACAAAAGAAAAAGAAATTTGTTTCATACTATAGCCGAAATTCCAGGAAAACAATCCATCATGTATGTTATACCAACAAACTACTAAGCATCAAGATTCTTCAAAAAATCCAGATCGGAAAAAGTCATCAGCACTCGGTGCCAAAAGCAGAACTGACGGATCCTAACCATTGCATTGCAAAAACGAACGCTTCACCTTTTAGCCATAAAGTTCCAAAAGGTGCAACTTACTTTCGGGTGAATCTAACCCCATACACATTTAACTTCAATCCCTAAGTGTCTCTATCGTTGCAGATATGAAAATGCTCCAAGAAAACTAATACCAAAGCTAGGCTGAGTACACTGAACTAAATGTGACCTTTTTTTCCTCTTTCAAATTTCATAACGAAAGATGCAGTTAAGGATGCGTAAGAAAAAGACGGAAACCTCATAAAACTCTCCCTTGACTATGAACAAAGAACATCTTTTTGGGTCAAAACTTCTTCCACTATAAAAGAAGCTCGTAAAGACAGATTCCAAGCAGCCCAGAAGGGTGTGCAGACCTGATCTATTTGGTCCCACCATCTGAACTCTGTTTCAAATGTATTTCGCACAACATTATAGAGTAATGTTGGATAAAACAGCACCCGAGCTCCTGCTCCAACAATCAAGCTCTTCGCTCTTCTCTCAACATCATGCAACTCTTCTGATTTCCTTGGAAGGGCAAGCTTCCAAGTAGACTGTTCGATGGATCTCTCTTCTTCTTTTCCAGTCATCACTTTAAATTTCTTCTTTTTCCTTCGGCTATCTATTAATGCGGCAAGAAAGTGAAGCACTAGAAATCTATCTGCGCAAATTCCTAGGTTCAAGCGATTAGCAGTTGGATATTCAGTTTATCCACCTTGATCATATAGAAACCTTCAGCTGCTTTTTAGCAAATAATCAACACACTAGCCAGCCGGTACTTTGTGAAGCAGTAGATTCAGCATTCTTAACAGTTTTGTTGGTAAATGGATCTGAAACAAAGTTCCAGTAAGCCGCATGAATCGAAAAGAGTAATGCTCAACAGAACAAGAGATAATTGGTTGACATGGATCTCGGGAGCTAAGCACAGCGATACCTGCCTCAGATGAAAGGAGGTCCCTACGTCAACAGGTTCCAAGTTCTCATTGGATCTGAAGTTAGCGATAACGGATGGATTCCAGAATATTTTGAAAGGTCACCAACTGTATCAAGAGCTAGCTAGCACTGATGATCCAGAATACCTTAAACCAAGCGGATAAGATTGAATACAGTGACAAGCTTGAAGACAGAGAGAACCTGGACCTGTATTATAACCCACTAGAGCTTCCATTTTGAGGATTATCCATATCAGACCTTCGAAGATATACTCCCTGATTACGCATCTTCCAAGACGCCAAGAATACTAAACTGCCAAATGTCCAAGAAAACCAGATTGGAGATCTAATAAATTCGGAGGCACAGATCTGTTTTCTGATCAAAGGCGCCAATCAGCCTGGCTCGCTACAAAAGATAACAAGCGAGCAGCAAATTTTCCCTATTTGTTGTCCAGAAGGCTTCCTTTCTCGCTCTCTGACTTTGCTTTCAAGACTCAAGAGCTATGATTGCTGCTCCTATTCTCTATGACACATCCAGATCCGTAAAGAAAACTCTCCTCACCTACCCGCACCATCGCCAACGCCACCTTCTCCTTTCTCCTCTCTCCTCTCTTTTTCCGATCCCCTCCCTCTCTCTCTCTTTGCTTTGCTTTGCTTTGCGTTAAGGCGTTTCTTTATCCCACGAGCGATCGACACGTCGTTTTCACATCTTTGATGGTCTGCCATCTACATACCCCACCTACCTGCTAATGTCGCGAGTCCGTATGACCATATGACCCCCAACACCCGCCCTTATCCATTTCCCAGTTTCAAAGTAAAAAATCCCAAAAGAAAGACAAAAAACGGCATTGCATCCATTGAATCTTTTCTTGGCCAAAATTGGGACCAGGTATGCATGCTCATAGCTCAAGCCTCAAACCTAATGAGAAGATAATATCTTGATATTTTAGAAAATCTATTTTTTTCTTATTACCTTCATAATTTTGAGGCGTGGTGTTAGTTGGGTGATGAACCATCATGAAGCATTGCTCATCAATTTCTCACCAATAAAAGAATGTTAAAGAATGTTGCAATTATTGAAATTGAGGCTTCAGTGAGTTTTACATTTGTATGTTTTCACTTGCGAAAACCAACCTTTTAGTTATGAGTTTTAAATTAAGAGGTTGTATTCTAGTCTTTTACCAATTTCATTGAAAAAATGTTGTATGTTGGATTCAAACTTTTTCATACAAACAATAATCAATCACTACATTTTGAGAGAGAGAAAAAAGAAGAGTCTAGACAATTTGCGAGTAAATAGAGTGCGAGTTTTGCGAGTTTTTTTTTATCAGTATCATTAATTGTCAAGACCAATAGTTATGGGTAATTTGATGCACCATAAAGATAGAGTTACAGAGATTTTAGTCGAGTCCATCATTGGAAAGATCAAGAGACTATCTACTTTGACCATCGTCCAGGTTGTGGCATCTACTTCACCATTTCCATTTTAACCATCGTTGTTTATGCGTTTCAAATTTTCTAACAATATTGTTGAATAGCCATTCCAAATTACAGATAGAGGTTATTGTGTTTTGCAAAATAATTTGTATAAAATTCGTTAGAAAAGATTCCACATGCTCCAATTTTTTTATCATTGCTTTTGAAAATGGTAGCACAAAATAGACCAAATACGTTAAGCATAAAAACATCGTAACAAAGAGTGAACCAGGTAATTTGAAGCATACGAATCTGGTCTTCCAAAAAGAACCATGCAATGAAAATGGTCTTCCAAAAAAAATCCACATGGAAGCACATCAAATGTTTAACTATGTTGCATCTATAGTCTATTCATCCTCACACTCGTCATCCACATAAATACAAGCACGTGCACTTTTTTTGCTCGAGGATCTTTTCGCAACATCCTCGTTTCCCATTGCTTTTGCCAATGACTCTGCATAGGATGGCAATTGACTGGATTATGCAAGCATGGATATAGAGAAGCACATCCAAGATAACAAAAAAGCTGGCTAACTTATTTATACATACCATTTCTGGAAGTCATCAAAATCCCACTCGTCAAGATCTTCATCATCGTCCTCATCAGTGTCAACTAGCATTGCTTGTGTAGGGGCAAATGATGATTCTACATCACATACTTTTTGAATCAGTGAAAATACAACATAGTTTGTTCTCATAATCAAAAACAAAAAGAAAGGACAAACAAAACAAACCGTATCGCTTCAAGGCTAGATCCAATGTTGCCTGATCCGAACCCATTGCAATGCAATGTCGTCCTGTGCATTTACAAGCATACAATGTTCCGCCACCGCCCATAAATGGGTCAACAACCACACCTGAATGCTTTTCTACAATGAAATGCAGGAAATGAGGACTCTTCTCCATCCCTCCTCGTGCCGGCAAAGACGTTGCTGAATCAAATAGTCTCCCTGCCGCAGGGTAATAATGTATCCAATGGTCATTCATACTCCCAAACAAGGAAGGGTCAACCAAATCACAATCACCCATGGGCAATTGCGGTGAAGCATCTAGGCGACATAAAATATAAACACCTAGCATATTCACCTGGGCAACACATTGGTGAATATATCAATCATCGATACAAGTATGATAACACATTAGAAAATTGATATAATAGTGAGGGAAAAAATGCGTACCTGAATACCCTTCACACTCACTCCAAATTTATCAACGCCTCGTAGAATAGCTTCACGCATCACTCTCACGCCACTTTTTTTGGCAACTCTAACAAGCAATGGTATTTCTGGTACACCGATAATTGAAACGACCAATCCATCATCATCAAGTATTGCAGATGTAAGCTGCATAGTACTCTCAAATAAATGATCATCCAATTTGTTCCATATAGGGACATGGCCAGTTAATCCATCTGGAATAATATTCGTGGGAAAATCGAGCAACACGAGGTCGACACTGTAAGAAACAGATTTACCTCTCCTAGTCCTAGACCCTGTGCAAACTGATTGTAAATGTGAGAGTATGGAAAGCATCTCGACTACCGTCGTTTTTGATGCGGCACACTTGGCAATATTTAATATATCTCCGCACACGGTAAAAATCTACATAATTTGAGAACAAGATGAATATCAGAATTTGAAAAACACATGACAAAATATGTGCTTTTTAATGCTAGCATGTTACTGTCCAAATAACATTTATTGTACCTTGTTGTTGGACTTGGATGAATCGAACAATGGCTTCATGAACTCAAAAGACTCACGTGGTCGCTTTGCATTATGGGCCATTGCATGAGTGGTGATAATCATAGGTGCAATTGCTTGTTCCTTTCCTTTACAACTTACCTTTGCTAGACGTTGTCGTGGCACTCTATCTTCAGTTTGTTGGTCTTCATCCTCTAGTCTAGACTCAAGTGCAGTCTCAAGTGCAGCTGCCATATCTGTCTCCAAGTGAGGCCCATCAATGTCGTGAGGTGCGACCGAGAGAGCACCCTTGGCGTGCATATTATAGCTCTCTTTCTCATCCTCTGGGCAAGAACCTGCTAGAAAGTCAATCCACCAAGGATTGTTTGCTATTTCCCACTCACTTAAATTTAGACGCTCATTGAAATGATATTCATCACTGTACAAACAACTCTCTTTATCCGAAATCTTGGTCCACAGCCTAAAGAATGAAGGCATCTTTTCAAGTTGTTTCATTTTCACCAAATATGAGATATACCTACATGCATAGTGGTTACCATATTTACAAAAAAGCAAAGTTGAGTGTGGACCAACAAAGATACAATAGGAAAAAGGGCATGAAAAGATTATCCTACAAATATTATCATATTATCATAAGCACTTTGATCTGACTACCTCCAAATCACTCGTTTTGGCCCCACCCTTTATATCGGATTGCTCCTTAGCACTTTTCGCCAGTTCCATGTCTGGCTCAATTGAAGAACACATTTTTTTCATGTACTGCAACTTAAAATCCATAAAGTAGTCATTGAAAGATTCTGCATTGTCCAGTGACATAGGTCCTGTAAATGTAAGTCAACATCTCTCATCAACACCAAAACATTAAATTGTTATCTAATACCAAATATTGTGAAACAAGATATGCGATAGGGAAATCGCTACAAAATATGCACAGATCTACAAAACACTTACGCAAAGCCATACACTCTGCTAACACTTTGCTTGCTATTTCAAACAAGTACTCCAGCCAAGTTTCTTTGGCAACCCACAATCTAAAATCTTTATCATTTTTTGGGATACCAAATTGTCCACTCATAGGACCAACACATCATTTAAGCCACTTGCATTTTGCTCATTTGGAACTGAAGAACAATGCAAGTGATGCAACTTTTCTATACCAAGTGTGACCCCCATACTGGTGGTTTCTGTGTTGGTCACCAACTCAAACCATTCAATGCCCAAAGCAGGGTTCACTATGCCCAACATTTTCCCCATCTTGTTTGTCCATCTGTAGTGAACAACAGATTCGGCTTCTTTTATGGTCTTGTGTGCTTTGTCCGTGCCAGCAATGAACTTGGCTCTAACCTCATCCATCTCTTGTGCAATGTCATGCTACACATTCATCATGCACTCAACTCAGAAATGTACAAAAAACATTTGCTCAATAATAGAAAAATGCAACATGCTCAATAATGCATACCTCATATAGCACTCTAGCGAGCATATAACGTGTAAGAGGATACCACATGATGTTTCCACGTTTCAATTCTATTGCTCGTATCTTTTCCACCTCAACTAGTTCAACGTCCATAATTTTTGTCTTGAAATAATCAAATGAACACTCTACACAATCGTTTCGAACATTATACAACTGATCACCCAACTCAGTTTTTACAATCCTAATCTCATTTAGCCTGATTCAGATTGACAATCAATCAACAAATGAATTATCCAAGAAATTACTACCAACCAAATTTAAGGAAATACTAAAGCTACTAGACAAACCTGTTGATTCGGTTCTTAGAAGATAGTAGTGCCATTCCACTCATGGACATCAGGCTCGATGAAACTGGGCTCGGACCAGCACATGCCTACTTTAGTCACACGAAAAATCCTCATTTATTGCCTCCATCCAATCAATGACCCAATGATTTACGTCTCCAACAAATGAACATGCGACCCTGCATGTCGCTCCAACATGTGTCCATGCGAGATTGCTTCAACAACTCGGAACTTAATTTTCCCAAATTGGATCCCAAGGGCTTTTACATGGTCTTTTACAAGCACACTTTGGGCATCATCAATATCCGTAGCTATTACTCCAGTGTCTACAAATGGACTGGGTTGTCTGCCTAAGCTCAATCGATTCCATATTCTGAATATCTTCAATTGGGTCAGTGACACCTATGTCATGAATAACCTGAAAGCCAATAATTTATCATAAGCCAACTCCACCAATATGATTTAGACCAAAATTATATCTCACAAAAAAACAATATATACCAACCTCTTCAACCAATGGCATCATCGGACAAGTGCATGCAAGAGCTTTCCGTATGTTCCATTTGAAGAAGTATTTTCGCTTGTGATCTTGTCAAAACCATGGTTGTGCATTTTACTCGCCATTTGCTTGTATTAGCAAGATTGTACAGCACATAACAATATAAAACATCACCCATTTAAAACAATTCAAGTACCCACGTTGGCACCCACTTACCGATTCATTTCAAAGCAAGACTATAG
>MU832186.1:0-82909 GCA_029204225.1 Diphasiastrum complanatum | reverse complement strand
TGTGCATTCTCCTTATTTCCACTAAGCTCAATATAAGTGGAATACAATGAATAATGGGAGGGTGGAGTTTATGGCAGTCACAGCTGCACCTGTTTGACTCAATGAAGTATCTGAATCATTGCAGTTTTATTTTTATGCAACTAAATTCAACTCTATTCTTAGATTTACTTTTATGCAACTAAATTCAACTCTATTTTTGTGCAACTAAATTCAACTCTATTCTTAGATTTACTTTTATTTAGCAAATTGAATTTGGATATCTATTTGGAAACTCATATATATTCTATCATGCAGATTTATATCCATCAAATATAAAGGAATGGGAGCCCACACAATCACTTGCAGGTATATTGGATGTCATACATTCAGATATAGAAAAATTGCAATACAAAGGTCGATATTCAAAAGAACTTGCCGATAGTGGAATCTATTTTTATGAATCACTTTACATTGTAGATACGCATAGAAGATTTAGAAATCTTGAGGCCCTTCCACTTCCAAGCTTGGATAGTGAAGCATGGATTACTCCTAACAACATTGTTTCAGAATCATTTCAATGCAAGCTCTTTATGATGTAAAGAATTCTTGAAAATAAGTACTGGGTCCAAAAATGTCTGATTAAGTTGGTTTATTTCTTTGAATGTATTTGCTGATTTTTTTTCAACTACAAATGTGCATAGAACACTGACTTATTTGTTTGTAAGGATTTGTCAAATGATACAATTGTCAAACTTATGGACAAAGGTAGGGCACCATAAATCAAATGGAGATATAAATTGCCAAATAAAAAAACACTCCTTTGCTTTCGATATCAAATTCACATAGATACTCCTCAACTCTCCTACTGGAGTGCAACGAGATGCATCAGCTAGATGTATTTCATGATGGAACAATGGGCTATATTTGATTTTCCAATCCTAATTCTTTAGGCCATTTTTTCAATCATCAAGTTTTATACTTGATCCCGAATCTATTAATATCTTTTGTATAACAAAAATCGCCTATAGTTGTGCTAATTTTATAAACTCCATAGTCCCCTCTATCTACGTATGTAACTCTATTACTATAGCAGGTGTTATACTTTCCTAAAGTAATCCCCTTCCTCAGTCCTTGCAGAGTGGACCTTCTTTCGTCCTCCGAAGTGTAACTCGAGATGATGTCGCATTTTGCCTTCATATTTATCTTTTTCCCAGATATAGTGATCCTTTTATGACTCTTCATTTGGTCTCTGAAGGTGATTTCCTTCTTCTTCCAATGGGTTATTACATCACCTTGGTTAGCCAAGGTCTTCTAATTACTCTTTATAGGATGACTCCGTATTGGTCTTTAATATGATAAAGTCCATCAAAAATTTATGGTCACCTATATACGCAGTGACCTGAGACAACTCTCCTATTGGAGTCTTCGAGTTGCATCTACTAACCTAAGATGTCTAAGTGCAGGTGCAATTCGATGGTGAATGCCTAACTCATATGTAGTGGTTTCTTCTTCCTGCCCGACATGTGGCTAATCTGCTCGACGTCAATACCTCAAGTTAAATTCCCTTGACTATGTTGGTTAATATAATGAAATTTTTTAACTATACTAGTTACAGTTATAGAAATACAGTATGTACAGTTACATAAAATATGGTATATGCAGTAACTGTGACTATGTTGGCATTCACATTAGATTAAATGTGATACAAAAAATTGAAATAAAGTATCATATCAGAGAGATTTTTGGCACCCAAGCTTTGAAAATAACAATGCAAGGAGACCCAGATCTACAATCGAGTCTGTGATTCTTTACAATGAGAAAGATGAAGCTGATAACTAGAAGCCAACAAAATATACGAAGAATTCATGAGTATTGCTGCATCCATCATCAAAGGGTAATTTTCGACAAAAGAAAAGAGCAAAAATGACTTACAAATCATATTGGAAAGCAAATTTTTTGGAATTTAAGACTACCCTCGGAGGTCAATCGATATCAGAAGTCTTAGTACAACATGTATATATGCATTCAGAAATCAAAGTACATGATATCAATCCTCATGATCATCAAAAATGTAATTATAAGTATATCAAAACATATGCACTCTACATCAACCGCTCTTCAGATTATGATTTAAATGCCTCAACATTGTTTTTTTCTTTCAGATTTATATCCATCATGCATAAGTGAATGGGAGCCCGCACAATCACTTGCAGGAATATTAGACATGATTCACTCTAATGTTGGAAAGCTGCAATACACAGGAAGAAGTCCAAAGGAACTTGCAGATTGTGGTATCTATTTTTATGAATCTTTATATATGCCACAAATAGATGGAGGTTTTTGGCAAGCTCGAAGCAATTCCATTGCCTAGTTTCCAAAAGTGATGAGTGGCCTAGTCCTGACAACATTGTTTCAGAATCCTTGAGATGCAAGCTACTCATTGATATTAGAAATGCTATGAAGATAAGCACAGGCTCGAAAATTGTTCATCTAAGTTGGTTTATCTCATTACATATATTTGTTGATTTTTTCTCGTGTTCTAGTGTTCGTAGGACTTGTTTGCAAGGATTTATCAGATGAGACTTTGTCAGATTTCATGGATCAAGGCTAGGATAGTAAAAACAAATAATGACATAGAATGCAGGATTAAAAAGTCCTCAATGATCTTTCGTTATCATATCGAAAAGCAAATGCTCAATCTCACATTTAGCTACTAGAGATACAAGAAAATTGAAGGTACATGGCTACCAATGGATCAAGACTTTGAACTAAATGGTCACACAAATCGAATGGAGATAAGCATTATCTACAATGATGAATATTTGACTATGGTTTGAGGCGGAAGAGCATTGGAAACTTGATTTTATCAGAACAGAGCTCATGCTATTACAAACCAATCTACCAACATATTTCAGATTTATCATCAACAAAAGACTCGTCAGTACTTTATGTTTATTGCCATTTCAAAATAGAACAAATTAATAGAAAATGTCATCATTTAAAATTGCACATTCACTAATATTTGTCATGTCACAGATGCGAAAAAGATAGGAGTTGATAACGTGCTGCAAAGATCTACCTAGAACAATCACCATTGTGGGGGAACAATAGTTTCAAATGAACTTTAGTAAAAATCTGTGTATATACCCTTTCATTCAATAAATGAAAGTCCAAGTTGGGAATCAGTACATGTATTTTGTGCTCCCAAATTCATAAAATGGGAGCAGCATTTGATATATCAATGTATATTTATCTATGAATTCTATACATGTATTTTTGTTCTATGCTATCTGTATTTATCTGATCTTAATTTAGTATTACTACATCATCCTTTGCACCATCATCATTAGAATACTGATTTCAAAATGCTATTAAGAAAGACAGAATTTACCTCCAAAGTGATGATCTGTCAGTCCACAAAATGGGGAACATCTGTAGGAATATATTTACTTAAATATGGAAGGTATATATCTACATCCTTATGCGTATTGCTCGCCAAATTCATCTTGACACAGAAACCTTTAATACTATTATCTACAGATCTCTTAATAGAGATCAGGTTTAAACTCCAGTGGTCACTGCAAAATAAGATTGAAATTTCTTTAGCTGCAATTTTGAGAACTATTTCCATTGACAATGCCAATGTTAATGCATAAAACAACAAGAAGCACTTAATATATCTTACTTGGTATGATAAGGGATGAGCAGATACTTTGTTGCTGGTGTGAATCCACTAGTCAGACACTGCGACAATGTGTCATTATTCTCCTTGAAGGCCTGAAGCAAAAAGTTACTCAGCACCATCAACTCATTGGATGAATCTCTTGCAATGTCATATTGCAAGAGTGTAAGCCTGGACTCTATCACAGGATCACTGACAGAAGCCCGTCTGTCTTTGAGATCCAAACAATCAAGAACTCTATAATTTATACTGAAATCAAGTTCATCTATTCTAAAACAAAAAGGAGTACCAATTGTATCTATAGCATTGGATATGTCCTTCTCAAATTTAAGATAATCATCCGAATCTATATATGTATAAAGATTTGAGGGAGGAGGAGGTGGTGGATGTGTAGTATCCACAGGAATTGATGGGGTATCCAAAACAGATGTAGCTATATTTACAACAGTATCAAGAGCAGCGTTATCTACAATTGATTTCGGGTTAGCTTCACAGATTCTGTGGTGTCTACTCTCTGTACTTTCTCCGGAGCTCTCTTGGGTGCTGCCTGCTTCCTAGGATGCTTGGTAGGAAGATCAGTCCTATCTAGAGGAGTTGGTCTGGGAGCAGCAGGTTGAGGATACGTGCAATTTGCAAAATCTCTTCCTCATTCTCATCAGGAGCAAAAAAATCCTTGGGCATTATGGTGACTCTCTTGGAATGGATTGCCAACAAAAATGAATCTTCAAAAAAAAGGCTCATGTAATCTTCAGCAGCCTCCTGAAGGCACTGAAGAGCACTAGGTGTGAATCTAACCAGCTGTTCGAGATCATTTCTAGTTATGTTTCGAACAGCACGGTAGAATGGAGCTCTTGGAATCAACAGAGCGGTTGATCTCTGATACTTGCGTATTTCAGAGAGCCACCTGCTGTGGGTTGCGTGTTCTAGATCTAGCGAAAGGTGTAATGGCAGCCGCCGGAGCTGAGGACGAGCCAACAGAGAAGAAGTCCCTCCTTGTCTGCTTTCTCCTGTCCATGGAAGTGTACTATGGGATAGCGGACTTGTGCGTGACGGCTAGGATGATTAGGGAAGGCTAATAAAGCCCTCGCAGAGGACCGATATGTACGGACAGAATGTATGGTATATCAGACCTGTGCGAGCCGAATATAATAGAGATAGATTAGTATTGAAGGAAGGTGCACAAGTGCGATATGAGAGGACACGTAGGCAGATGGATCGAACCTGTGCACATGGAAGGCGGTAGGAAGAATATCGATTGTGAAGGATGCCCACAAGTGCGATATGCGGAGCAAAAAAAAAGTAAAAAAAATTCATTGAAGTTTGTGATTTTATATCGCGGTTCGCACGTGTGAAAGAACATCCTATCACACCTGTGGGATTTCTACGGTCAAATGCAAGAGCGACACATCTCACTCTGTCACTTTAACACGTGTGGAACTTGTATGAGCAAATGCGAGAGCGACACGTGTTGTCGAACAAACAAATGAACACGAGACACGTGTACAGGTGTCATTTCACACATGTCCAGAGTCAACTCACACGTGCCAGCGCCTGTAGTCCAATGAAAGTAGACACGTGTCCTTTGATCGTTGACCACATGTGCGTAAATTTAGTATAAATGGCACGAAACCCCGATTAATTTTTAACCTTTTTCGTTCTCAAAATTCACGGCATATCACTCTTCTGCACACGCATTGTTGTCCGTTTGTTTGCAACGATACCTACTTGCGTACAAGTGCAATATTCGGTATCTACCTGCCGTACAGGATCCTCACGAGATTCAGGCTTGAGTTCATTTCTTAGTGAATTTGGGATTATTGAAATCTAGACTACTTCCACAGCCTATTCAGAACAATATCTACATGTTTTCAGGGATGATAATTTTAAAGTATTTTTATAATGTGACTCATAATCAGGCATATAGGCCTATTATCTTTCCTCATATTGAATTGATACAAAAAGCCCAATTACTCAATTATAATAGTCATGTTTCCCATCACTCATCAGACGAGGACTTTATATTTGGACTACAATATACAAATTCCATAATCATCCTTGGCTCTCAGCCCTCAATGTCCATGAAATTCCAAAATCCAATGCCATCGAGTGTTAAAAATGCTTTTATTAATGAAAGTATGAAAATAATGACCTGAAATCAAAAGTCATAACTACAATATTTTCCTACTCTACGAGCTGATTCCAACAAGTATATGCATGACAATATTTGATTTCAGTTTGACTGATATTTTTAAAGATCCTATTTAGATAGATGAAGTTTTGCAACTTTTACGGAATTTCTTAACTTTCTTTCAAGTTAAATATCTTCCAAGTATGATCTTCGATTCAAGTGATGTAGAAAGCAATATTGATGTATTTTTTGAGTTCTTTGCATTGACTATATGGATGATAATTTTAAAGTATTTTTATAATATGACCCATAATCAGACATATAGGCCTGTTATCTTTCCTCAGATTGAATTGATACAAAAAGCCTACATAGCTCAATTACAAGTGAGCTAACCAGAATTTATGTTGTTGTACATATTCTGAAACATTGATTTTGGACCCAATGTAAAAATTACAGCAAATAAGGATCCTAAAACACTTGAAATGATAAGGGAAACTATAGATTATGATTTCATAAGATTAGCACAAGTTGAACCATCAAAATCCATCAAAAATCTATGCTTGAACCTCACTAAATGCCCAAATCCTTGAAGAAGGCTTCACACGTGTGAAAGTATGGCCTCCCATAGTCTGAGTACTGTACACCAGACCTACATTCAATCCTATAATCATTAGTAATCACAAGTACTCAAACAATTATGAACATAGAGAGCAATTGCACCATTATGAGAGAAAAATCATGAAATTGCTTGATTGATTTTGATGAGATATCATCACCTATATATACATGATCCATCACGGTTTTGGGCAGGTATGAGTAGCCCTAAACCTATCCCTAATGCTAATTTTGGTGGATCTTTCATCCCTACCAAGTTAGGGTTGGAATCTTGGAGATCCCTCAACAATGCAAAAATTACCAAAAATAGATCCTATTTTTTCTCTCTTGTGGACTCAACCTACATACACTAAAGCTAAGATCTGGTCTAGTTATAGTGATCCACATTAAGGAACCTATAAGTTGCCTAAACAAAGTGATGTCCATGCTATGATCAAGGAGGAGTATGCTTTAGGCCTACCAAGGTCTATTGGGAAGGAAGACAAGGTTTGTGAAGCTTGTGCCTTATCCAAGGCACATAAGAAGGTGTTTCCTAACTCCATCACAAAGTCATCTCATCCTCTTGAACTCATACACTCGGATGTGCACATTGCTAGCACCAAATCTAATGGAGGTTCATCCATGTTTTTAACCTTCATTGATGACTACTCAAGATATTGTTGGGTGTTCTTACTTTCCTTCAAGTCTCAAGTATTTGATACTTTTGTAAAGTTCAAGTTGTTTGTGGAAAAGCATCATAATCATAGCATCAAGATTCTTAGAAGTGACAATGGTGGAGAATTCATCTCCAATGACTTCAAGGCCTTTTGTGAGGAGGAAGGGATCAAGAAAGAGACTTCTTGTCCTTACACTCCTCAACAAAATGGAGTTGCTGAAAGAAGGAATAGAACATTATGTAAATGTTCTAAGGCTTTAAGAATAGATGCTTGTTTGTCCAAATCCTTTTGGAGTGAGTCTCTTGTATGTGCAAACTACTTGATGAATAGGGTGTCTTGCAAAGCAATTGAAGGCAAAACTCTTTATGAGATGTTGTATGGAAAAAAACCCAATCTTAATCACTTGAAAGTTTTTGGATGTATATGTTATATGCATGTGCCATTGAAAACAAGAACCAAGCATTTGCAACATTCATTTTTATGCAATATAGTGCAACATTGCACCTCTTGATGTATTTGGCTTTTTCTTGAGGATGAATAGGTTCACCCTCCTTACCATTTACAATTTCCATCAGATCTTGCATGATCATGATGGATTCCATTCTAACTTTCCATATGGAATAGTTAGTTTTGTTGAGCCTTTCATTAGTATCCAAAAGATATGCATTTATAGATGCCATCTAGTCTCCTAATCAAGGACTTGACACAAATGAAGGTTACTTCTATTGATTTAATTGAAGATCTACCTTATCCCACTTCGTAGGGACCTGAAAAGATCAGTAATAGACTTCCTATAAAGATCTAATAATGATCTCTAACAAAATCAAATCATAGAATACTAGAAACAATGCACTTGCTTGATTGAAGTAGACAATACTAGTAGAATTGCCCCTCTTTCTATAAAGAACATTAAAGCTTCCAAATGATCTGATCAAGAGTGAATTTCAGCAGCATAATATACTTCCAAAATCACTTGTAAAAGATTTAAATGGAACTTAATGAGGATGCAACACAATCTACTATCCAATCACAAGCAAAAAATGATCAAAATTGATGAAAAATTGATCTAATTTGGTGCATAAGTCAAGCAATGGTTGGACTGAACCTAAATCACTTTAGGAGGTGTCCACTACACCTTAGAACAGCCTTGAAGAGTCCCCAAAACTCTGATCTTCTCTCTCCTTGAATGCTAGAAAGCCTCCTCTATGAAATCACCTCCAAAACTCGCCTAGAAATCAATGCTTGGAGCAAGCAAAACTTGCTATCTTGGTAATGTGAATTGAATTCAACTTTGCCTTTGGTTTTAGACACCTAAACACCTGCAAATGAAGTCACAAAACACCAATCTCCAATGTATTTGACTCACCTTGAGTTCTAGAATCAATACTAGATGCTAAGATCCAACCTACACAAGATTTAGATCAAAAATTGTGATCAAATTGAATGAAAACCAAGGATTTAGCTCATTTCAGCCTTTAGGCTCTGATACCATGTAAAAATTACAGCAAATAAGGATCCTAAAACACTTAAATGATGAGGGAAACAATAGATTATGATTTTGTAAGATTAGCACAAGTTGAACCATCAAAAATCTATGCTTGAACCTCACTAAATGGCCCAAATCCTTGAAGAAGGCTTCACACGTACGGCCTCCCACGGTCTAAGTACTGTACACCAGACCTACATTCAATCCTATAATCATTAGTAATCACAAGTACTCAAACAATTATGAACATAGAGAGCAATTGCACCATTATGAGAGAAAAATCATTAAATTGCTTGATTGATTTTGGTGAGATACCATCACCTATATATACATGATCCATCACAGTTTTGGGCAGGTATGAGTAGCCCTAAACCTATCCCTAATGCTAATTTTGGTGGATCTTTCATCCCTACCAAGTTAGGGTTAGAATCTTGGAGATCCCTCAACAATGCAAAAATTACCAAAAATAGCTCCTATTTTTTCTCTCTTTTATCTAAGCATAATTTGGACTCATTCCAAAGGTTCTAACACTTAGGTCTACTTGAGAACATCCTTATGAATGGAATCCTATGCTATTTGGCATGTGTGACAAGCCACATCATGACCATCTAACTATTTACAAGTCATATGACCAAAACTAGTCAAGCTAGAATGGTGAATTTTTAGCACCCAAAATAGGTGGCTTACTTCTGTCACTATTTTTTGAGTTCTAGTTCTAGGAAAATCTTATGATTGCCAAGTACAATTGTTAAATAGAAAATAAATTTTGAGATTTGAACTCTATTTGAGATTTGAACTCTATTTGAGATTTGAACTCAAATATAAATTAATAACAACATAAAACATGGAAATTTATAAAGAATGAATATGGTAGGAAACTGGTTGATTTGACAAACTAGCATTGATTATAAAATAGCAGATCCATTGGAATGGTTTAGGCTATTCTTTATCTATTCCTAATGCCTAGACACTAATTCTCTATTTTGTCAGATGATCGATAAACTATTGAATGCCTTAGTACATAGGTTTGCTTAGGAAAGTCATTTTCAAACAATTACGATTCAGTCTTATTGTTCTAGGAGAATTTCATGATTGCCAAGTATAGTTGTTAAATAGAAAATAGATGTTGAGATTTGAACTCTATTTTATCTTCATTGATAAAATAACAACAACATAAAACATGGATATTTATAAAGAATGAACATAATGTGTAATTGCTTGATTTGACAAACTAGCATTGATCATAAAAATTGATCGTATGTGAGTAGCAAATCCATTGGAAGAATAATATTAGCATAAAAAATGGACATTTTTAAATAATGAATGTAATGTGTAATTGGTTGATTTGACAAACTAGCATTGATCATAAAAATAACAGATCCATTGGAATGGTTTTGCCTATTCTTTATCTAATTCTAATGCCTAAAATCTGATGCCTAGAACATAATGCGTAATGCCTACTGCCTAAAATGTAATGCATGAAGCTTAATGCATAAAGCCTAATGGTAATGCATACTGCCTAAAGACTATGTGTTTGTACGCATAAATAGCTCAAAGTGGCTAATCTTTTGAAGTTTGCATTGCATGTGATTATAAACCACATATCAAAATTTTGAAATTCAGAGCATGGACTTCTGAAATGTACGTACATTCTCACACATACACATATATGTACACACATTCTCACACATACGCATACATGTACACATTGCACATGCACATGCATGTCCAGACACATGCATGTACACATGCACACACGCGTGCACACTCACTCATACATGAACACTCTCACTCATACATACACGTGAGATAAACCACCATCCAAATCATCGGCCGCCACCTAGATCGGCCTCCATCCAAATCATCGGTCGTCACCCAGATCGCCGCCCACCCGCCGTCAACGAATTTTTTGAATGACCCAAATTTTTGGAACGACTCAAATTTTTCCGATGACTCAAATTTTTTTGATGACTCGAATTATTCTGAATACTCGATTTTTTTTCGGAAGACTCAAATTTTTTGAAAGACTCGAATTTTTGGAAACACTCAAATTTTTCCGATGACTCGAAAGACTCAAAAGACTCAAATTTTTCCGATCAGTCACCACCCACATCGACCTCCATTGCCCATCAACGACGGGCACTCTTTACTAGGATATATATATATATATATATATATATATATATATATATATATATATATATAGTATAAAAGTATTTTAAAGAGAGAATGTGAGTTTACTGTAAAAAAATGTCACACCGCCCATTTACAAAAGAAAAAGCTAAAATTCGTTTGAACAAAAATGGTAAAAAAAACACAACTTTCAAAAATATATAAACACTTTTTGTGGGTAATTGCCCATTGCCCGTCATAGATGGGCACAAGCAACTAGTATATAGTAGAAAACTATTTTAGAGAGAGAATGTGTGAGGTGAGATAAAAAAAAATGTCACGCTTTTGTCGCCAAAAATGTCACACTTTGCCAACAAAAAATGTCAAAAGTAAAAGCTAAATAGTTTTTAAAAAATGGTAAATGATTCAAGCACTTTCTTCATGGCCTGCTACATATCGCTTGTGGGTTGTTTGCCCTGAATTGCTGCCGCCAAGAGCAAAACGTTCATGATGCCTTCACGTACATAGTGCATCATCATACATAATTCAGAAAGGAATAGATGTGCCCCTTTCTTGTATTCGCTAGATTTCATTAAATCCAAACACAACAAAACTAGTTTCCATTTCTGTCTGTCTCCAAAATCAACAAAACTAGTTTCCATTTCTGTCTGTCTCCAAAATTAAAACTAGTTTCTATTTCTCTCTCCAAAGTAGAAACTACATAATGCCATAGCCTGCTGAGCTGATCTGATACAATATCAAGGATAAAAGCATAAAGCATTCATTTGATCCATCTAAGAGAAAAGGGGGAACAGGGAGAGAGAAACCAAATTCCAATGCTTGTATTTCGTATAAGAAAAAATTAAAAGTACAATTAATACAATGTCAATGACGAGGAACCACTCTTGTCTCTACAAGCACTTGTAGTCAATTGGTTCCGAGTCCCTTTACACTTAAAGGACTGGATCACATAAATTACAAATGACAGTATATGTCAATTGGGCCCATTTGTCATCTCTTATTATCGAACTTGTTGGGAGTACATTCAACACAATTCAAGTAAAGTAAATGAGTAAAATACCCAAGTAAACGGAACTAATAATGAGCATGCCTTATTACTAGACTGTAATAGCTTGACAATTTGGTGGTGGCACAGTGTCAACTATTTTTCATGATGTCGTCGATAATGGAGTTGCACAACGAAAAACAGATCCATTGTGGAGATGGCTAATGGAGTTGCACAACGAAAAACAGATCCATTGTGGAGATGGCTAGGGCAATGCTTAAAGCAATGCAGAAATGCAGAAAAGTAATTATAAAGTAATCTGTCCACTTATTCAATGGAGCACCACCAGAATCATTTAACAACCCCACTCTTTGTTTGATACACAATCATGTTACAAGTTCTTGGCATCAGTTTTACTAGCTCATCCTGTAAATCGCTCTGGACCTGTTGAGAGCGTTCAAATTCGTCTTGTTCACGGAACCAAAGGTCAGAAAATTGACAACTTTTCCACTGATCATACCATGGGCCACCCTCGGTGAAATGGATTGCTTTGGGGCAAAGTGTAGCATTGTCCTTTGGAAGCTCGCAATGACCGACCAAAAAGTTCCAAGTTTGAGGGATGGAACCGATGTCATCGTCTTCTAACCACATGAGCTTCTGAAGATAAGTTTGAGGTTGAGTCCCTACAAACTCAGGAGTCAGGATCTTATTCTTCGGATGCGAACAATTGAAGAGAATCATGGAGGACCAGTTGAGACGTGGGTAAGTGCCGCGCACTTGACCATCCATCAACGTTGTCGCCTTTCCTGTGTAGTCATGTTTCGCACACATCACAGCATACCGATCATCGATCAGCTCAGCGAGCTCTCGCAAGTCTCCTGTGAAGAGAAAATCAGAGTCAACAAACATAACCCAGCCATCAAAACCTGCAAGAAAGGGAACCAAGAAGCGTGTGAGGGTGAACTCTGTGATATCGCTGGGATCCCGAACTCGAGTGTATATGTTGGCCTTACGAAGCTCGGATTGTTGGATCGGAATGACTTCAATGGGGAAAGATGAACGCTTGATCATTGAGTAGCGAGTGATCTGGTAAGGGAGGTGGAGTCGGGGATCATAGCCCACGTACACTCTGAGCTTTGGGAGCAGATTCCCGGATTTAGTCTTTGCAGGAGCAGCTGCAGTCGGAGGACGGGAAGAAGCTAGCACAAGTGCATCTGTTCCTGCCATGCTTTTGCACAATTGGGTGTTGGATCCGATTGATCGCGTTGGAAGGAGGGATCTAGTGAAGGCTTAGCAAGGGAGGGTGTACCTATATGTACCTAGAAATTTTGTTCTGAGCAGTGCTTTCAGCTCTGGAACTTTTTGAGTTATCCGAAAAGCATCTGCATTTTTCACAGATTTTCTACACAATTACTCTTAAAAATATAAAAGTGTGTTAAAATTTTCATGATATTGGTTTTTGAAAAAATAACTTGGATTCTGTAGTAGTTGTGACTGGCAAAAATAGACATGTGGCATGAGGTGGGGGGGACCTCCCTTGAGGGCGTTCCGTCCTGGGAGGGCCTTTGTGCCCGGGCAGGGCGGAACGGCCGCGTAATGCCAATGTGAAGGGGAAGTTTTTATTTTTTTTTTCCGGGCCGTACTGTGTGTGTACGGACGTATGGCCGCACACGTGGACGCCTTTTTTTTTTCGTTGCAAATTTTTTTTAATTTTTGTTTTTTGGTGGAATGTGCATGTGGACAGCCAATGACGGGCTGCCATATAGCACACGCACGTTTCATCATAATGTGCATGTCCTATGTGGCAGCCCGTCATTGGCTGTCCACAAAAGCTCATGTGCTATGTGTCAACATTTGATTGGATGATTATGAGAAGAATGATCACCTAGAATTATGGTTGAAAAATCCACATGACCATCCTTTTGCATTGCCATGTCATGTATCCTTAATCTAACTTCGTCTAACGGTTGGCTAGAGTCATGTAGCACTTTTGCCATTCCCGCGACTCAACCTCCTACCATTGACAACCAGCCTCCTCACGAAGCAGTGTTCAGGAAAGCCGGCATTCTTAAGGAATGGAACTGGCATCTTATCCCAAAAACCGACAACTACAAAACTTTGCAGAATATTTTATGTGATAGATTTGAAATTTTATAGAGGAAAACCGGCAAGTAGAAGCATATCCCCTATTAGTAGCCGACAAACTCCTTAAGGTATGGGATTTTTGAGGGAATGCAATGTAGAGTCATTCCCTCATGTGAAATCAAGTTCAAGTAGTGCTCGGGAAAGTCAGCAAAGTATAGGGAATGAAAGATATTATTTCTGTAATGCTAATATCATAAAATTTTTGATGATTTTTTAGAAGGGCATATAAACCCTGGAATAACACTCATCAAAAATGGAGAAACACGTCTTTCAAAATCATCTGAAAAAAACTTTTTGGACACTGATTTGAAAGATGTTTTTTTATGTTAGCACTGATTTGAAATATGCTTTTTTAAAGTTTTCGGTACTATCAACCCCTCGGACCACAAAGAATGTTCAAACATGTTTTTCTTTTCTAATGGGCAAATGTGAGTTTTCAAAACTTTTCCCAAAAAGTTGATGAAAAACAAAAGATTAACTTGTCCTAAACATGCTATCATCTCACCAAATGACCACCAAAACTTGTCACATGGCATCTATTATTATTGTTTATGTACCATCACATGTCATATATTGATATCCACTATGTGCAAGTGCTCTCCCTAGTCATCACCCGTAATGTACTAAGCATAAAAATTACAATTCCTTTTTTGTATAGACATAAAAGTCTTACCAAAGGCAACTACATGCAATAATGCTCCCTTGGTTGGGCCATTGCCACATAATCCCAGATCCTCGGACAGCTCATGGCCATCCCCACTCATTGTGGAGTCTTGGATAGTGTGGTAATGGCCATTACCTAGTGTGTAAAACTTGCATTGGGTTGTGAACCAAGCAGGTTGCTAAGACAAGGTATTAAAATAATGGTCACGTTTAACCATCCCTTTATCCATGGTAAAGCCCTACTTGGGGCTTTATGCCCTCTTTTAAAAAGAAACATATTTCCTAAAAAAAATGGTGTCACCTCAAAATGTAGATTAAAAAAAGAAGCATGTGTCATTTATGAATCATGTATGATGAAATGAAGGTATAGCATAATGGGATGAGGATGTGGAACTCAAAGATAATACACAAACAAGAATCATAATGGGCACACCAAGTTTTTTTGGCCCATTTTACAATATGCTTAAACAGTGGAATAAGTGACACAATTGCTCATAATAAATTTGTTTTTCAAATGTCGATTTAGTTTCAAATAGTCGTGTGAAAAGTCATAGTGTCGTTTACACAATGGGCCTCGGGATAAAGCGCATGGCTCCCCTGTGCACCCTCTTGGTTCCGGCTGCCTAGGCCATCGGGAACTAGCTCCTGGCTCCCGAGCACTAACTCGCGATTCCCTACACCTGGTTCCCAAAGCGCCACATTGCAACAACCACATTATCCCACAAGCAAGACTAGAAGATTTCTAGTGAGTCATATAACTCGAAACTCCCCCAATCTTGCATGTGTGGGTGCCCGGAAGAGATGGAGTTGGTGGGCGCCGCTACCCGGAACAGAGAGGCGTTGCTGCCTGGGACAGGTGTGGGGTGCTCGATACGCATGTAGCAAGCAGTGCTAGGGAAAAGAAATTTTCCCAGCACTAAGAACTGACGACGACACCCGAGCTCCGGCGGTACGGGGCGGGGGGCCCGGTACAACGCCGAGCGCACAAGCTTTTAGCTTGTGCACAATGTATCTTGGGGCTACACAATTTAAGTAGCCCAAATTCTACCCAATCACAAGGGACCTAAGGAGTCATACAAGATTTCATTGTTCACACATGTGACTCATTACCAAGCAGAATGTCATATGTCGAGCCGACATCATATTGAGTAAGCATCAGTACTATTCAGTCCCAAACTTCCAAAGGTACTCTTGTTTTGCAATATTGAACCATTCAAATTTGAAAGAGTCAAAATTTAAAAACCCACTGTATTTTATTTAGTGGCACTTTTTAGTGTGACACTGTGATACGCTTCTTTAGTACTTTATGCCTTAAAGCTTGCACATTGTACTAGCGTATACGTCTCCAACAAAAACGCAACAACATACGGATCCGTCATATCCGAATGTACTTCAAAGTCAAGAGCAAAGGAATTATTGTCAGAAGTACCGGTCCCCCCTCATCCGCATGTATTCAAGTACTGATCCGTCCGCTTACAAACTTTTAAAATGTTCAGACGTCAACTGAAAAGAGGAGCTGGTGTCCAGTGTCAGCACTTTTAGTGTATTCTGAATTTTGAAATTTGAGGCGATCTGCATTGATATGACACTTCTTTACATGAGGACCTTACATCGATGATCAACCCATTCGCCATTGTCCAAGAGAAACCCAATATCGCCACTTGTACGGGGAATTCTAGTAGTTGGTCATATCGTCAATCAATTTGTTGCTGATCACGTTCTACCTATGAGCTTGGCGTTTAGTTGTATATTATAAGTTTATGTTAGTATTTTGGTGCTTCCGTTGAAAATTGAAATATTGTAGATTGTTTTTAGATTGGCTTTGAGGAAATCTAAAAGCACATGTGTAAAAGATTTGTTCACGTAACAAAGGGATAAATTTTGATACAATTCTAATATAATATGAAAAAAAAGTACCTGACCTTTTTGTACTACTCATCTCAATTTACGAAAACGATCTAAAAGACCCACCACTCACTCATACCTTGCGTGTTTTATCTTCGCACGTAGTGGTAAGTTGGTGCCTCTAGAGTTGTGTTATCACATCCAAGCTCAATTCTATGTGATCCCGCGTTTGATAGTACCAAAAGGCATACTTTGTTTTGATGCACCTAATTTCTAATTTCTAATTTTGATTAATGTATCAAATTTTTTGATTTTGATACATTTCTAACATGATATAAAAAAGAGGTACATGACCTTTTCGTACTACTCATCTCAATTTAGGAGAACGATCCAAAAGACCCACCACTCACTCATACCTTGCATGTTTTATCTTCCCACATCGTGGTGAGTTGGTGCCTCTAGAGTTGTATTCTCACATCCAAGCTCAACTCTATCCCACGTTTACCAAAAGGCATACCTTGTTTTAATGCACCTTGGGTAGGGACCTCCCAAGCTCAATTCTATGTGATCCCACATATGGTAGTACCAATAGGCATACCTTGTTTCGATGCACCTTGGGTGGGGACCTCCCGTTACACCTTTGATATGATGACGAGTATGCCATACCAAAAAGTGGTGACTCCAAAAGTGGAAGAGGAGAGATTTAAGATAAATGTACATAAAATATTAGAAGATGCCAACACCATAGAAGGCATGGAAGCCATTTCCAGATCTGGAATGCCATCCCATTCTAGAGATCACATAATATCATTGATCGTCATGTCCTAAACTGTTTTACCAGATCTTGGATATGCATGTTATCAGAGGTTAAATCTGTAGGAAAAAATTCTTCCACAGATAACACGACGAAAGTTTGAATAAATCAAACTAATATCAGTATCTTCAATTGGGTTTGTTTCTGATCTATGTACTAATAGAACAGTATTTACCTTGATTGTGCGAAAATAATATGCGAAATTAAGAGACAACCTAAGACAATTTTAGACAAACAGAAACTATTGATCAAAAAAGAATTTATAATTCTGAATCTGAATCAGTTTACATCTCTTGTTGTCTTATCTCACTGTTGTGTCTTTGATTGAGTGAGTCTGAGAGTCTCTTCAGTGTTGAGTTTTTGAGTGTTTTACAACGAGTAGTGCACATGTATTTATATTGCTACAGGACAGGTCTTTTGGCCTTTTATTTATAGGTCCTTTAGTCTTTTAATTCTGTAACAATAGATCTAACCGTTTATGACGGTTGATATTCAAATAGATGCTCTATTTCCGGGGTCGAATAATTTATGTTCACGAATTATTCGCGACAGTCTGTCTCTTCGTCACAGCTTCGTGTTTCGCGAATTGTTTGCGACACTTGTCTCTTCGCGACATTTTCATCTTTCGTGAATTATTCGCGACAGATGACAACTTTGAGCTTGAAAAAGAATCTAGAATATTTTTGAATTGTTTGCGACAGTTTCACGACATCTGAGGTTTGAACAAGAAACAAAATATTTCTCGATAAGATTTTATTTACGAATCTTTCGAGCTTTAACAAGAAACCACGAGCTTTTACAAGAAATTGTTTCGCGAATCTTTTGAGTTTTAAGCAAGATAAATTTTGCGAATCCCTCGAGGTTGATCACGAATAGAAATGTTTCGAGTTCGCATTCATTTCTCATCCTTTGTCAAGTAAACTGTGCACTTCGTTAGTAGAATCGAGATCTGTCTGATCAAGTGTTTTACAACTCCCTCTCAGAGTGGGAAGTTGGATTAACCCCAATCTTCTTTGCTACTTCTTGAACAAAGCTTTACTGAGTGGCTTTGTAAAGATATCAGCTGTCATTTCCTCTGTGGGTATAAAGACTATCTTCAGTATCTTCTTCTCGACTAAGTCTTGAATTACATGATACTTGATAGCTATATGCTTCGTTTTTGAGTGAAATACATGATCTTTCGTAAGATAGATTGCTGAAGTGTTATACATTAACAAGACATAAGGTTCAAAAATAGATTCATCAAATCCTTCCAGCATCTGTTTGATCCAAATCAGCTCATTTGCCATCTTGGCTACTGCTACATATTCCGCTTCACAGGAAGATTGAGCTACTACTATTTGCTTCTTGCTTATCCAGAGTATGGCTGCGCCAGATACTAGAGTACAACCTCCTGAAATACTTTTGCTATCATCCTTCATGGATGCCTATACATATTTCGCTTCACAGGAAGATTGAGCTACTACTGTTTGCTTCTTGCTTATCCAGAGTATGGTTGCACCAAATACTAGAGTACAACCTCCTGAAATACTTTTGCTATCAACCTTCATGGATGCCTAGATTGCGTCCCTGTAAGATTCGATGTGAAATCCAGCTTCCTTTGAATAACACAGTCCATAATCCTTCGTTTCCTAGAGATATTGTAGTACTCTTTTCGCCAACTTTCAATGCAACGATCCTAGGTTCTAATTATATGGGCTCTGTTGGAGAGAGGGATATGAACGAGAGTTGAGAAAGGTGTCATAATTTTAGAAATGAAAAATTTAGCTCAGAGGGGTAAGATGAACACGAACGAGAAATGAACTCAAACAAAAACTGTTCGTGCGTAGCGGAACGAGCTATGCGACTCTCTCCGTAAGCATGACTACGCCTATCAGAATGAACAGAACGTTAGTGATGAAAATCATGGTCGTTCTTGATTACATAGCCAAACATTAATAAACGAAGTGTCAGAAGAATAATTTGTCGTGAATAGCTATTATGTGTTGCGAATGATTCGCGAAGAGCTAGACAGTGCTCGACTGATAATTAGTCGTGAAACATTCGCGAAAGACAAGACTAAATGTTAGTCATCTATTACCAGAAAGAGCAACTAGAAAGATCAAACAGAATGAATAATAAGCATAGCAATATCAACACAAATCTGATGCAAAACAAAGAACTATATCAGATTAAGTATATCAAATATACATGTCATTAATGCGGTAGAGCACAAGACAATAGTGAACGAAACCGCATGTCCTACGAAGCTTATTCAAACTGTAAAGGAATGAAACCTTATTGTTGACAAAATAAAGAATCAATTCACAAAGCATCTACTTTTTGTCTATCTCTGATAAGCTTCTCTTCTTCGTTCTCTCTCGCTTACTTGCTCATGAATACGCAAATGGTATTCAATATATACACAATGTTACAGGTGTGCAAATGAAGAAAGTATAGGGTGGATGTGTTGTCTGTAGGAGATCGTGGATGGCTACAGTCGTTGTCAAGTCTGTTAGCGTAGCTGCATGAGTGTGAAGAGGGTGTGACGTCAGCCTTTGCTTTTCGTCTTTTCATCGCCTGTGAGAATTTGCATGTTGATATGCAGTTTGCACGACAACATGAGTAAATATGCAGCATGAATGGAGGCAGATTAAAATGGGATTTAGGTGACTAGAGGAAATAAATCCAACACCCCTCTTAATCTGGATCCATGAATGCCTTGATCTTCAGACTAAGCAATGCACAAAATTTGTTGTGTGCATTAACATTGAGTGCTTTCGTGAATATGTCTGCAACCATGTCCTGCGTTCTGCAGTACGTTAAGCTTACTTCCTTGTTGAGAACCTTGTCCTTGATGTAGTGATATCTAATTTCAATGTGCTTACTCCTAAAGTGAAATCTAGGGTTGGCCGATAAGGCAATAACACTCTGATTATCACAAAATAAAATTGTAGGGCTATACTGATTCAGATTAACATCTGATAGTAAATTTCTCAATCGAAACACTTCCTTGATAGATTGAGAAGCAGCAATGTATTCTGCTTTTGTAGAAGAAAGTGCGTCAGATGTTTGCTTACGACTGTTTCATGAGATAGGACCGCTGTTGAAGAAGAATGTAAATCCAGATGTGGACTTACGATTGTCCATCTCCTCCCCAGCTTGCATCAGAATAACCACTGAGATGATGGAGATTGTTGTTGCTGACATCTCCATAGCAGATGCACTGGTCCATGGTAGCTCGAATATATCTCATGACTCATATGAGAGCCTTCCAATGGTTAATGCCAAGATTAGCCATGTATTGGCTGAGTGAGCTTACAACAAAAGAGATATCGGGTCTTGTACAAACCATTGCGTACATGAGAGATCCTAGTATCGATCGATAAGGATACTCTCTCATTTGCTCCTCTTCCTGCTTGGACTGGGGACATTGGTCCTTTGACAAATGCAGGCCTGGATCCATTGGTGAGTGAGCTAATTTACAATTCATCAAATTGTATTTGTTAAGAACATTGTGAAGATACCTTTGTTGAGTGATGTAAATTAGTTGATTTGCTCTGTCTCTGTGGATTTGAATTCCCAAACAGAAGTGAGCTTCGCCCAGATCAGTCATGTCAAACTCCAAAAATAGCATCTGCTTTGAATCCTTGACCATATTGGTATTGTTGTTGAAGAGCAACGTATCATCCACGTACAAGGTGATGATAATGAAGGATTATTGTACTGACTTGGAATAGACGTTGCAATCAGCAGTGCTTGGTTTGAATCCTTGTTCGATGAGGAATGTGTTGATCCTCTGAAACCAAGCTCTGGCAGACTGTTTCAAGCCGTACAATGCTTTGTGGAGTTTACAGACATGATTTTTCATACCTTCCATAACGTATCCTTGGGGCTGGATCATGTAGATATCTTCTTCTATCACTCCATTCAGATAGACTGTTTGTACATCGAGTTGATGCACTTCGAGGTCAGCAAGTGCAACATAAGACAGGAGCATTTGGATCGACGAATGTTTGACGACTGGACTAAAAGCCTCACTGTATTTGACATTCGGGATCTGGGTGAATCCTTGTGCTACCAGTCTTGCCTTCCTTCGGTCAATTGCTCCGTTGGCATTGTATTTGATCTTAAAGATCCATTTGTAATCAATCATATTGCAGCCAATAGGAGCTTCGACTAATGACCATGTCTGGTTCTTGATCAGAGAGGAATACTCTTTGTCCATAGCTTCTCTCCAGAGATCAGAGTCTGGTTGGCTGAGTGCCTTTTCAATTGTTGTCGATTCCTGTATCAAGAGACATACAGACTCAGGAGTATACCTTGTGGGCTGTGTGCACTCGGCTTGATCTTCTGGGAGGATTCAACTAAAGAACCGCTCTTGGAATTTGTTGCTGGGTA
Organism: Diphasiastrum complanatum; assembly: GCA_029204225.1. Lineage (NCBI taxonomy): Eukaryota > Viridiplantae > Streptophyta > Lycopodiopsida > Lycopodiales > Lycopodiaceae > Diphasiastrum > Diphasiastrum complanatum. Next base: position 61,398 of record MU832186.1, on the reverse strand, counting down.
GCAGCAACATCTTCGTCTGATTCGTTGTCTCGAAGTGGGTCAACAATAGACATGCCTGAGCCAGAAGCTCGGACTGTCATGTCAACGGCAGGTGATGAGGGTTCTTCTTGAGCAACATCCTTGCCTTTGAGGTCGACGAACTGATCCTCGATGAAGACTGTATCCCGGCTATACAAGATTTGCTGGGTATCAGGATCATACAGCTTATAAGTATTATCAGATGAAGTATATCCGATTAGGATGGTCTTGAGACTTTGGAAGTCCAATTTCTTCCTCGTGTCTCTTGGGATCTGCGCGTAGGCAATGCACCCAAACACTCTTAAGTTTTTCAAAGAAGGCTTAAAGCCTGTCCACACCTCGTGGGGTGTCTTGTCTTAGAGGGCCTTGGTCGAACATATGTTCTGGACGTAAGCTGCAGTGGAGACAGCTTCAGCTGAGAATCTCTTAGGCAATGATGCATGCGATAGCATACATTTGGCAGATTCAACCAGAGTACGGTTCTTCCTCTCAACTAAGCCATTAGACTGAGGACTGTAAGGAGTTGCTTAATGTCTTGGCTTTGGCAATACTCCTTAAACTCGATAGAGATATATTCTCCACCGTTGTCTGACCTGAGGGTCTTAATCGTCCTTCTAGTCTCCTTTTCTGCACGCTCCTTGAAGATTCTGAAGCAGTTGAAGGCTTCTGATTTCTTCTTTATAAAATACACCATGGTCCTTCTGGAAAATTCATCAATAAAGGTTATAAAATACTTGGCATCCTTCAGCGAAGGATTTGTCATCGGGCCACAAATATCTGAATGTACAACATCTAGTAATCCTCTAGCAATGGGGGCTTGATTTAAAATGTTTTCTAGTCTGTTTACCAACTAGACAGTCTTGACAAACAGGTAACTCGACTCTTTCGCGAGGATAGTCGATATCAAGAACAATAGATTGACTAGACATTCGTTGTACAGCAGTATGATTTAAATGACCAAGTCTATAATGCCAAAGTAAACCTTTATTTGAATGAATTGAAGTACTGAGAGCCTAACTAGAGGCAAAAAAGCAATGACTCAATTTGTACAAGTATCCATGTCTCTTTTCGAGTGTTAGGATCTTGTCTGTCCCATCAACTACTTTACACTGATCACATTCGAATTCTACTCTGTGTCCTAGATCTGTGATTCTGCTTACAAAGAGCAGATTCATAGATAAATTCGATACATAAAGGACTTTAGAGAGTAGCTTAGACTGATCATTAGCAAAGTTTCATCTTACATTGCCTTCACCTTTAATAGTTTGTGCTATTGTCACCAAGGTAGACATATTTCTGGGTACTGTAAGGTGTATAGGACTCGAAACAGCCAATGAGGCTAGTCATATGCTAAGTGGCTCCGGAATCCAAGAACCAAGAACTGTCGCCAGATGCTCCTTGATGGCTGGTCATGAAGACATCATGATCTGCTTCTTGAATAGACTATGGAGCTTCTGAGCTGCATTTTCCACTTGATTCGACTGCCCCTTGTTGTTGTTCTTCACTTGAAGTATTCGGTAGTCTTGTATTTCGTGGTTGTTTCGTTTGTAGTATTTGCAGAACAACTTCTATTTTGTCTGCGGATTCAACTGTTCCTTGTGCTGAGCTGGTTTCTGGTTTGGCTTTAATTGCTTCGGGCCTTTCTTCTTCTTCTGCTTTGTCATGCTCTTGTTGGCGTACAAGGCGAGAGAATCAGCTGAGGAACTTGAGGCTACGTTCCTCCGCGTGTCTTCCTGCAACAACATAGTAATGACTCTCGAAAGAGTCAATTCTAGACGAGTCGTGATGATCATCACCCAGCTGTCGTAAGAGCTTGGCAAGCTTGTAAGCAGTTGCATCACTGCGTCTTGATCGCGAATGACAAATTCGACAATGGCCATTTGTCTTAGCAAGTTATTTAACTGATTAATGTGATTTTACAGAGAATCATCATTCGTCATCTTGAGGGAGTAGAATTTTTTCTTGAGATGTAGCTTGGAAACTATATCTCGCACTTCATATAGTGTGCTCAAGATGTCCCAAACTTCTTTTGATGTCTGAACTTCGGATACATGCCAATCTGGGTATCTGTGATGTTGAGGATGATCAGCGCAAAAGCCTTTCCATCCTTCAGCTTCCATATGACGATTGTTGCGTCATCTGCATTGGGTTTCTCTTCTGCACCTATAACAACGTCATACAATTCTTTAGCCATTAGTATAGTTTTCATCTTAAATTTCCACAGATGGTAATTGGCTCCATCAAGCTTGTCCATGATAGGACTGGCTTTCCCTTGGAAATCCATGTGGAAGAATCAATCTAAGTGATAGGAGAAACTATCAGTGACTTAAGTATGAAAATCTGATACTGAAAATACAGAACAAGAAAACAATTACTCTATCGGCTAGTAGAGTCTCGTACTGTGGAAGCTTATCAAGCTATGAAAATAGCTCCGATACCATGTTGGAGAGAGGGAGATGAACGAGAGTGGAGAAAGGTGTCATAATTTTAGAAACAAAAAATTTAGCTCAAACGGGTCAGACGAACACGAACGAGAAATGAAACACGAATGAGAAACGAACTCAAACGAGAAACGAAACCTTCTTCACAAAATTCTAAGACCTCAGGGAAGTCTTCGAGAGTTCAGAAGGTGGTTTGGCTACTCTACGAAGGTTCTGCGAAGGTTCAAGCTGTCTGCGAGGGTTCAACTCTCGCAGGAAGTGATCTCTCGCACAACTTGTTTCTGTGATTGGATTTTCAAGATCAGACCATGTAGGTAGCCTTAATTCATTGCTCTGATTCCATTTTGGCACCTTGCGAGGGTTGGTAAGATGATCTTGATGCTCTGCGAGGGTTCTGAAAATTCAGCTTCTAGGAACCCTCGCACACACTAAAAAATGGTGATTCTTCCATCAGGAACTCTCTCAGAGATTTTCATGGATGCATCTGGGTCTGGTGACTGTCCAAGTTTCAAGCGCTATCTCCCAAGGGATCTCAAAAAGTCATGAAAAAAGTGCTCTTTTAGAGTGTTTTTTGATGAGATCTCGAGATTTTTTGATTTTTAACTTTTGTAAACTCAGCTTCATCCAGGCTTGATCTGACTGTTGGTAGTTCTCTGGAAGTTCTGATGGATACTTGGTAACAGATCCATCAGTCAATATGATGATCTATTTCCTTCTTGATCCTATCTGGATCTGGATCCTCCTTGGATTCTGATGGATTTTTCCAATCTGGCCAAATCTTGATGGATCTAGCTTGATTTGGCTTGATCTTCCTAGTTCTAGTGGTGACGGTTTAGCTGAATAGCTTTCTGTAATGTGCCATCACCAATCTGGATCTCCCTTACTGTGGTGGCCAGTACTTGTGCAACCGGGTACTGTTGATGGGTGTATCGAATGGTGTCTCATCTAGGACCAGATCTTCAGAGCGAAGATCCTTCTTTTGTAATCTGAGATCATGCCATGCTTTGCGTCTTTTCTTTTCAGCTGCCAGTGCATGCACAGCTAGTAAGCGTGTTTCACAGAGTTTATGCAGAGCTTCGTGGCGTAGTTGTAGAGATTTGGACTCATTAAGACGTTGTGTGGTGGCAATCCTTAATGAAGGAACTAAAAACTCTACTAGCATCACAATGTCCTGACCATATACCAATTAGAAGGGTGTTTGATCAGTGCTTCCTTTATATGTTGTCTTGAATGCCCACAGTGCAGCATGCAACTTGTGTTCCCAATCTGATCTGCTAGCTTCAACTGTTTTCGTGAGCACGCTACACATGATCTTATTGGATGATTCTGCTTTCCCATTACCATGAGGATAATAAAGCGTACTAATTTTGTGGATCATGAAGAATTCCTCCAACAGGACCTTGATGGTCTCATTGATGAAATGACTTTCGCGATCGCTGATCAGCTCTACCGGGCATCCAAAGCGCACAATGATATTTTCATAAAGGAACTTGGCAGTGGTTCTAGCATCAGCTACTCTTACTGCCTTGGCTTCGACCCACTTGGTGAGGTAGTCTGTGGCTACGATTATGTATCGAGCCTGGGAACTCCTTGCTGCAGGGTGAATTGGACTGATGTAATCCAATCTCCACTTTTTGAATGGTGCTTGGGCTAAGACCGGGTGCAGTACGTCATAATTTAATCTCGTTGGCCTTTTCACCCTTTGGCACACATCGCACTTTTTCAAGTATTCCTCCGTATCCTTATGAATCATTGGCCACCAACATCCTGATTGCAGGATCTTGCGAACTGTAATGTCAGAAGCAAAATGGCCTCCACCCATGCCTTCATGTGAAAGCGAAATGATCTGGGTGGCCTCATGAGGAATAATACACCACCGAAGAATTTCGTTTGGTCCTCTTTGATACAACCGGTCGGCAATCAGCTGATAAGATCTAGCCTTCAAGACCAATTTCCGTTGTTCCGCCTTTGGTAGTGATTTGTCCGGTTGGCCTCGCATTAGATATTCAACAATGTTGTTCTGGTACTGTGTCCACGTAAAATAAGACAGCATCTGCCAGCTCATCGTCGGGTTGGGTTGCAATCTCCTTTTCCTTGATTCGTGACACATGATCTACCATGTAGTGTTGTTTTCCCTTGCGAACTACTATCCGAAAATCAAATTCCAACAACAGAAGCAGCCATCTGGTGATTCTTCCGGTGTTGCAAGTTTTATTAACAAGATAGAGCAAGGATTGATGGTCTGTATAAAAAGCAAAATGTGTAGCCATCAGGTAGTGTCGAAATTTCTTAACCACATAGATCATTGCCAGTGCTTCCCGCTCTATGGTTGAATAATTCATTTCGGTATCACTGAGCTATCGGCTTGCAAATCGGATTGGAAAATCCTTTTTGTGTTCACCTGGCTGGGTTAAGACTGCTCCAACTGCATACTTCGATGCGTCCGTATGCACGTGAAACTCAATGGACCAATTGGGTGGGCGTAAGATTGGTGCTGAAACCAATGCATCCTTAAGCTTTTGAAAAGCCTTTAGAGCTTCCTCGTTCCAATGTGGATCCGTCGTGAGTTTGTAAATTGGTCGAGCTAACTCCGCAAAATCAAGAATGAAAATCCTATAATAGTTAGCATGACCCATGAAGATGTAGACTTCGTGGATCGTCCCTAGTGGTGGTAGATCAACAATGATCCTGATCTTTGATAGATCTGTGGCGATCCTGTGTCTTGACACTATATGGCCTAGAATCAAGCCATGTGTCACCCAGAATTGACATTTTTCTGGATTCAGGGAAATCTGGTAGTCGTGACATTTTTGTAACACCTTCTCTAAATTGGATAAGTGTTCTTAGGCTGGTCCATGCACGCACAGATCGTCCAAGAAAATTTCCAGAAATTTTTGCAGATAATCTTTGAATGTCGCCTGCATGACTCGTTGGAAGGTGCTTGGGGCATTGCAAAGTCTGAATGACATCACTTTATAGGCATAGGTTCCCCATTCCGTGGCAAATGTTGTCTTGTGCTGGTCCTGGGGGGCTATCTTCACCTTGTTGTAGCCACTGAAGTTGTCTAGAAAACTGTAGGCTTTGGCGCCAGCTACTCTGTCGAGGACACTTTCCGTAAATGGTGAAGAAAAATGATCTTTTTTGGTGACTGCATTTAGCGCCTTCAGATTCACACAAATTCACATTTTGTCGTTCTTCTTGGGTACTATAACTATCAATGATACCCATTCTGTGTGCTCGATTTCATAGATGAAATCTGCATCCATCAGCTTCTGCAACTCTTTCTTGATCAGCTCAGTATAGTTTGGGTTGCAGCGGTAATAATGGCTTACCTTGGGAGAACTACTCCGTCCAACAAGGGTATGGTGTGTTGGATTACTGTTAGTGGAATGCCCTTCAGGTCACTATAACTCCAAGCAAAACAGTCTTTATACTCCACCAACAACGATCGTAGTCTCTTGAACTGTGTGGGTGTTAACTGCTCTCCCACATGTACTATCTTTTCTTCTTCACCTGGCTCGACAAGATTCATTGGCTGTGTTCGTGCAGGTCCCTTGAAGACTTGTTCCGCTGGTGCCTGACTTTGATCAGGTTCTCTATGGGCTTGCGGCATCATGATTACCACGTCGTCCAAGGTATAATTCTTGAAAGTCTCAAGCATCTCGTGAACTGGCGCTCGTCGAGATTCCTCCTTCAGCATATTGATCCTAGCCCGACTGGTCATTTTTTGATTTTCTGTCACCTATGTAGAAGATGACGCTGTATCTAAGTCTATCTTGATTGACTTCAAGGAGTCCAACACCTTCTTTTTGCTCTTTTTTGTCATTTTGGTGGGTTCATCCTTGTTGTCTTTCATCGGGACTGCCGTGACATTCACCTCATGGTTGCGAATATCGACATCCACTGTAGCTATTGCCTCTTCGGATAGATCACTCCATCGGATCACTTGGTTGTAGCGTTGCTTCAGCTGATGCTTCTTATTCGCAGGTTTCTTGGGTGGATCGAGCTGTATGGTTTTGGGTGCACACGGAACACCATACATTCTCCCGTCTTGGATACTATAGCTGGTTTGGTTTCGGTTGATGTGGCGTTACTGCTACAACTCCCTGTAAGGCTTTCAGTTTCTGGTCAAACTGCGTTGTAAGTTGTTCCATCTGCTGTTTGTGTAATTTCGTCATTTGCTCCAACAACGGTTCTATAGATAGAGCAGAGGCGTTTGATGATGATGATGCGATCAAGGGAGTAGGGGTGTGGGTGGATGGATATTCATCGTCAGATCCCTCATCCTCTTCCCTGATGGCATCTTCCATAGCTTCTTGCAGATTAGCGTACTTCTCTCATTGTTTCAGTTCTCTTCTGATGCTTCGTGGTAGTCCGGCTAGGAACCACGTGATCGGGAGTTAGGGATGCACTACTCTGATCGTAAGTGTTTGACCCGCTCAATATAGTCCCTGACCCTTTCTCGTTTTCCCATCTTGACTTTGCTCAGCAGGAGGAACGGGTCTTCCAGGAACTTTCTTGGTTTAAAGCGCATAATGAGAGTCGCTTTAACCGCTTCCCAGGTAGATTTTTCTTTCTCTAATAGGTTGAAAAACCAATCCTGAGCCACTGCCAATAAGGACATGGGAAACAACATCAGCTTCTTCGCAAGTGTCCGTTCGCCGTAGATTTCACAAGCTTGCTCGTAGATCTAGAGGAATCGGATGGGATCTGATGATCCGTCGTATTTTGGTATTTCCATCCGTGGTGCTCTCCGGACTGCTTGCAAGGGAGCGACAGGTACGGGTTGGCCCATTGGATCTATTGGTGCTGGTTCCAGTTCTGCCTCTTGTTGCACAGCTGCTAATCTGGGAAGGTGTGGTGCTTGATTTGCTATCCTTCGTGCTATTGATCGTCCCGATCTCTAATTCATCCGATGGTGGATTCCAAGTGATCGGATCTTGCTTATACAGTAGGATGCAGTCTGGATCTCAAGGATCTGATCGATCTGATCGGCCGAAAGTGAATTTTAGGCCTTTTGCGGTGGTTTTTCCTTGATAACTTTTTACTCCTTGCACTGATTGACCTGAGATTTTGACAGTAGTTGGATCTGATGCAGATCTTTCCATTGATCTGGTCTGCAAAGGTTCTCTTGTGTGAGGGTTGGCTGTGCGAGGGTTCTTTAGCTATTTTTGCAGATAAAAAACATGATATCTCTCAAATCCTTGGGAATTAACTCTCGCAAGGCTCACAATAGTTGAATCTAAATCAGATCTCACTATAGAATTCTCTGCGAGAGTTAACTCTTGCAAGAAGTGAAAATTTCACTGTCTGCAAGAGTTCAAAACCATTTTTTTTGGCTTGATCTTCACCAAATCTCAAAACTAACTCTTGTAGGTCTCATCACTGATGTAAATTGACATTTTGAATCGATTGAGAGGTTTTGCGAGAGTTCTTACTGGATGCATTTGCTGGATCTTCACTTTTTAGTGATTTTTTAGCACTTAAACCAAATTTTCTGCTCATTGGAAACAAACTAACTCTCGCAAGCTCTTTTGTGTCCTGGTCTTACTGAGATGGAACTTCAAAATCCTCTACGAGAGTTCTTGACCATTGGAATTGAAAATTTTGCTGTCTACGAGGGTTCACTAGTACTTTCTCGTCTTTTTTTCACTGGGAACTCTCGCACAAGCACTTAGACATCAAACTAACTCTCACAAGCTTCTCTGTGTCCTGGTCTCACTGAGATGGAACTTCAGAGGGCTTTGCGAGAGTTCTTATGAAAATTTGAATTTTTTAAAAAAATTTCAAGGATTTTTTGAATTTTTTTATGATTTTTCGTTGATTTTTACAATCTGCTTGGAACTAACTCTCGCAGGCTTCTATGCAGGTAAAGAACAGTACCCTGGAGCTACTGCCAGTCATGCAAGGGTTAATTCACACTGGTTCTGGAGATATAAAATTCTGATAAGATTTTAGGCTCTTTTTCCCTCCAAAAATATAGATTGGTGTGTTTTTTGGGTTTTTTGGCTGGTTGGTTTGGGTTTCAAGCCCTTAGAGGCTGTTCAGGGCCTTCTCTACCCTCTCACACCTCCTCTGCTAGCTGTGAACAGTCCAAACACAAAAAAATATAGAAAACTAACTCAACACACCCAAAAATCTACCTAAAACTACTCTAAAAAGCAAGAAAATAGCTAAAATGCAGCTAAACTAGTTAGTGGAAACCTATCCCCAGCAACGGTGCCACTGTAGGGTCGAAGATCTTGCGTAGTATAGCCCTCCCGCCTGTCAACAAGGGTTAGATCACTGGATAGGTACCTAACTATGCGTAGATGCTACTTTTAGTTAGTTTCCTACTTTCTCCCTTAACTCTATTCACCACTAACACTACCCTCCTTCAACTCTACTCCTCTACACTAACATTCATCATGCTTTTGGGTGAAGGAAAAGGATAGACAAGAAGGGGAAGAGAGAAGAGAAGAGAGAGAGAGAGAGAGAGAGAGAGAGAGAGAGAGAGAGAGAGAGAGAGAGAGAGAGAGAGAGAGAGAGATGAGAGAGAGAGAGAGAGAGAGAGAGAGAGAGAGAGAGAGAGAGAGAGAGAGAGAGAGAGAGAGAGAGAGAGAGAGAGAGAGAGAGAGAGAGAGAGAGAGAGATGAGATGGAGGTTAGCTCAAATGCTCAATGTCATTGCTTATGGAGAAACCTTAACTAGTCACAAACAAAAAGCATGGAAGAAATGGAAATAACAAGCAAACACAACAATAGCATAAGCAAGATTGATTAGCAAATGAGGATGCTTGAGCTCTCAAAATAGTAGAGTCTCCTCCTCTCTATTAAGCATGCAAATAGTGTACAAATGGTGCCTTTTTATGAAATGGGGAAGGCCCTTGCCCCTCAATCCTATTGGCTAATATTCACATTGATCCTATCCATTCATCTTGGACCCAACTTGATCCAAGGGTCCACAAAAAGTACATTGGAAATCACAAGATTCATGTGAGTCCAAAATTGGACCCAACTCTAAAAAGTAAACTCTAAGTTTAAAATTGACTTTGGGCCTCAAGTTTTATTTTAACTACAAAGGCCCAAGTCTATTTTATTTCATTTACACTTTGGCTTGCGTGCTCATTGAGCCATGGGCTTATACGCGCAGGATGCCATGCCCTTGCAACACATTTTATTGGAAGATTTTATTTATTTATACTTTGTTGGGAATACCCCCAACATGGATATGTGTGTGCCCAGTTCAACACCTTTTGACCCTCCCCTTGCCACTTGCACAGAAGCGATATTTGCAACAATAGCCATATACTGATTTTGTAAATATGGCAAGAGGCTTCTTCAATAATCTCAAATACTACATAGTTGGAGTAGAGAGTCGAAAGTATTAGTAATAGGCAACCAGTTGGCATCTTGTGTGTGTGAGTCCAACATTGGGCCTTAGACTAATAAGTGACATGGAGCACAATTATTAAATAAAGTATTTTAAACTTAGCTTTTGTAAACTTCCTAAGTTGGAAAACACAGCTTGTCCTCAAGAAACACAAAGTGACCTGGACGGTCAAGATCGTGACCTTGACGGTCAAGATCGTGATCTTGATGGAACTTCATTATCCAATTAGAGTGAAGCGGGCTCACCTCTCAAATCGATAAGAGGGAGCCATTTCATTTGTATTTGATCATCTTCTCTTCTTCCTAAAAAAACTTTGTCAGATTTATCTTCAAATCTCTCTCTCTCTCTCTCTCTCTCTCTCTCTCTCTCTCTCTCTCTCTCTCTCTCTCTCTCTCTCTCTCTCTCTCTCTCTCTCTCTCTCTCTCTCTCTCTCCCTCTCTCTCTCTCTCTCTCCATGATTAGATCAACTTCTTGAGGAGAAGATCTAGAGCCAAAGACGCCTAGATAAGAACAAATAAACGAAACCAAGAAAAGACCAAAAAGAGAACAAACATCAAAGATGAACAACCACAAATCTAGACTATTCCACGATCAAATCCAAAGCTAAGACTGACAACCTTAGCAAGCCTAGATTCCCACTCCTATCACTGTATTTACCCTCTCCTCATTGGCTACACGACTACTCACCTGGTCCAAAACCCCTTCTTTGCCCTCTAGATCCGACCGATTAGGGAGGCACGGAAAGGGTCCAACATTTTTTTGGCACCGTCGTTTCAGGGAGACGGTGCGAAAGAGTCCTAGGAGTAGATTTTCTATTTGTATTTTTTTGTTATTTTTCTCTTTTTTGATAGGTTATTTACTTGTTCTCAGAGTTTTTTCCACTTTTTTTTGTGTTATTTTTTTAGGCCATTGTAAAATGAACAGAGGAGCCCAGAGGCCCATTCTGTGAGCTCAACGAGTAAATAGCTTTTACTCACGTTTACTCGCTCGCCAAAATAGTCTTTTCCATTTTTTCTTAAAGGCTTTACTCGCCATCAACACAAAGCATTCAAGGATCTCAAAACTAACATTCTAGAGATCGGCGAGTAATCAACTTTTACTCGTCTTTATTCTCCTTTACTCGCCGATTTGAATTTCCATCCCATTTTTATTTTTCTCACTTTTTTCCTTTTACTTGCCAACATAGATTTCTCTCAAACCACTCAATATCTTTACTCACCATCAGTACAGTAACAAGTACAGTACTTGATCTACCATCTGACAGACAAGCAAGTAAAGATCTGATTACTCGCCATTACTTGCACCTTTACTCGCCTTTACTCACCGACTCCATTCTCTCGCGCTCAAACATTCAGCTTTACTCGCCATCAGACCAGCGTCCTCTAGACCTCATTCCTCGCCATTTTCATTTACTCGCAATTACTCAACATTACTCACAATTACTCATTACTCACAATCACGCACCATTACTCGCCCGCCGCCTATTACTTGCCCACTGAAAAATCAAAAAAATTCAAAAAAATTGTCTCATCAACTAATGACTTGACACACCAATCACCCGCTCGATCACATACAAGTCATACCATCTAGTGTTGGGGGCCAGCGCAGTCCCCCAGACCCATGCATTGGGGCGTCACCGGGGATGCCCCAGACCCCACCCACACCGGCACCATCATAGTCATCTATCACTCATCATTGTTACCATCATCTGCATCGTTACATCATCCATTTTTTTGTGATCATCCCCATATGAATCTGTGAAACATCCATCCATATCTCTCATCGTTCATTCTATTGTTGTCTAGTAAAATCCGTTTGTTGTGTATGTTCCTCTCTAATCCCTTCATCTCTTTATAGCATCAACCACCCGCACGACACCATCGTTACCAGTCATCCTCCACAACGGTTACCATCCATGTTCACTTTTTAACCATCTCCATTTTATATAACCTTCATCTTGTTCATCTGTTATATCCATGTCTTGGATCCATCTGTTACCCCACTTTCTGTTTTTTTTTTCATAGTGATCAATTTTATTTACCCTTTTCAAAAAAAGAAAAGAAAAGTGGGACACCACAGTTGTGCAACCCTTGAAACAATCTCTTAGACTACATTGCATTGTAGCCATGACTACCGAGTTTGTCATATTACTTTCATTTTAGATGTTTCTTGATGAGACAATTCAACAGTAGACCAGACGACTGTGCGATCTGGTGAAAGATAACGATCTGCTGAGCCCAGAGACCATAATGACGAACTATTATATCGGACTACTCGGCAAGATCACGTCTGGTATGAAGAAGTTTACATCCGATACTTCACTACCACAAATTTGTCAAGATGCGGTCATTATGGAGAATATTATCTTAAAAGAGAGAGTAGATCACTCTTGTCCAAACGTAGAAATATCGGATGGGAAATCAGAAATTTGAAGGTTCAAGCAGACAAGGGAGGAAGGCTATAAATCATCTGGAAGTGCAACAAAGTCAAACAGATCAGGTGACCACAAACCTAGTACTTCAAGTTTCGACTGTCATCCAACTCAAGCTCGCAAGAAAAGTTTCTTGAGAAGGACGAATGTACATACTGCTTTGATGATCATCCAAGTACAAGATGTCCAATCAAGAATTTGTGCTTCTTACAAAGACAAAATACAAAGTGGCAACTTCAACAACAAGATCTAGCAATTCGAAGGTAAAAAATAAAACCAAGCCGACAAGAGTTCACCAAGTGGATGGATGTCAAAGCAATTTATCTGAATCATGAGTTTTTCCAATGAAAGGTGGCCAATTGGAAGTATTGGTCATATCATCATGCCACCAAACTCACAAGAAGATCATAATAGCCTACCGGTTTATTTTGTGGAAGATTCTAAGGGACGTCCATTACATGTGTATGCTTATCAACCCAGAGGAGATGGTATAATGCACATTCTACAATGCTTTGGATATGAAGGAAGACATCGCTGAGCCAAATGTCCACATCGAGGTGATCCATCAACATTTGAACCTATGTGTGGATAATGCGGAGTTAACCATCCATGCTTGGATTGTGCAGTGTGGAGCTCACAAATAGCTAGGAGGCATTTGGCATATGTAGATTGACATGCACCTATGTTGTCCAATCCATGTCCAAACTTAATAAGGAAAAAATCTTAGTGACACCTGGGTATGAAGCAAGTGAGGAAGAAGTCAATTTAAAAAAATTTCCAAAGTACGTAGATGCACCCATGACCAAACCAAGAACAAAATCACAGAAGACGGAGCTGATAGAATCTATCAAGCTAGTAGTAGCTCAGGAAATCAAGAAATTGGCAACCGACGAAGTCCAGCAGATTTTACCAAGTCTCTTGGCACAATCATTGCAAAGATTTCTTGTTGATGAATTACAAAGGGAACCTGTGTCAATAGGACAACTTGAAGGCAGTTCAACACAAAATCCGAGAAAAAGTGTGATCACACATCCTTCAAGTGAGAAGTGCAATACCAAGGGGGAGACTCACGTTGATGATTGCCCTTCAATGAGCAAGATTCAACCAAAGTCTGATTGTTCCACAAAGCAACAAATCACCAACACAGTGCCAAATTCGGGTATATCCATTCTTAAAAGACCAAATCCAAGGGAATTCAAGCCCAAAAAGGCCAAATGTACAACAAGTACCAGCGCCTACAATATCTACGCCTTGTCCTCAATTGGTAAGATTGATTGCCGAAGAAAGTCTTCAGATTAAAGCACACCACAAATAACCTAGATAGACTAAGCAGACAAGCAAGCACGTCCTATCCACATTACGAATTGAGAGAGACCACAACAATACCACTCAGAGAAGTAGCGCCGATCTATCGGGATCAAGATCAACCAACCTTATCATGGGATCCTCTGGTGGATGGTGTCCACTACCCATTTGTCGATAAACAAGATTATCAAGAATGTCCAGCAGACTCATATGGTTATTATTGAAAATCTGGCAAGTCCATGGTTCTTGTTGATCATCATCAAATAAAGCCTCAGGTTTAACATAAGCGAATTCATATCTATGCTTTTTCTGGAGCAATAAAATTATTAAAAAAAAAACTATTTATATACCTATGCTTGATGGGGCAAGGGAGATAGAAGAACATGAACGGATAAGAGAGCAGAAATATTGTGAAACATCTTTTCCATTCTAATCAGCTACTAAATGCAAAACAGTCTAATAGACAACTTATGCTAAATGTAATCACAGCTTTAAGTGTTCTAATTGCCCAACAGGATCTTAAAAATTGTTTCATACTTCAAAAACAAAAGTACAGTCCACCGAAGAGATTAGAGATAGTTTGTGTGTGGTACTACTGAAATGAGATTCAATGTGAAGTATAGATCTGAAATGAATGGAAGAGCAATATAATATCGCGAGTTCTTCAGGCGTCAAAGATAGCCATCGTCTGATCAGAAACTGAGGAGTCGTTGACGTCCGTGTTTAGATCAGAGTGAGTAAACAAGCGCGATCAAACAACAACGAAAGTGCATTCAATCACAACATGCATTCATCTATGTTGTACACAAATAAAAGACAAGTTGTTGCTACATTACACTGAAGCACAATACAAATAGAAATTACAACCGACGTAATTGAGAGGCTCAAATAATATGTCTCATGGACAGAGCAACCAACAATCTGTGCTTGGATGATCTATTTATAGATTTCATCTGTGTATTAATTACAATAAATGATTGTCACTTGATTAAGTAAGCCGTTGCATGGAAGTATATGGCTTTTGTGACAACTATACATAGTGTACACTGTCAACCCATAGGGAATGTTGATGTGGATGAGGCCGTTGCAAATTCTCTCACTTCGCTTTATAAGGGAAGCGACTTTCTCTCAATTGGCAAATTTGGGAAGTGGCTGGGAACGTTCCTCGTTCAAAGTAGATGACCTTCGACATTTTTCTCTCTCTTCGGGATTTTGCGAAAAAGGCGAAGGTGCCCTTAAAAAGACGAAGGTGTCCTTAAAAAGGTGAAGGTGTCTTTAAAACAGTTCAACATGAAAAATGGATGACCTTCGGAAATTTTCTCTCTTTTTGCAAACTTTTCACGAACAAAGTTGAAGGTGTCTAAAAAATTATTTGAACTTTTGAACTGTCGTGAACATTTCGCAAAAAAGTAGAGTGTGTTGAAAAATAGTTGAACTTTTGGACTGTCACGAAACTTTCGCGAACATTTTGCCAACTTGTCTCGAACATAGTTCATTTCTGCAGACTGTCTTGAAAGTAATATATTTCTGCAGACTTGTTCTAAATGCAAGTTTGCGGAAGTTCTTGAAGATGGCCAAGTCTTCAATGACTTCAAGTTATTAAACCTAACATTTGAACTCAAAATTATAATGGGATTGGTTACCTTTTGCTGGCGATAAGCATGTTGAAGAACTTCTGGTGCTTGATCCTGGGAAGCGCTTTGGTGAAGATGTCTACGACCATTTTTGTTGTGGAGTAGTATTGAAGGATCACTTGCCCTGAGAAAATTTCTCCCGAATGAAATGGTACTGGATTTCTATGTGCTTGGATTTGCCATGAAATCTGGGATTCAGTGACAGTGAAATACAGCTCAAGTTGTCACACAAAATGGTGGTAGCATTGAATTGAGTGTGATGCAAGTCGTGAAGTAATAACCTGATCCATATAGCTTCTTTTAAAGCTTGACATGTTGCAATGTACTCTACCTCTGTCGTAGAAAGCGCAACTGATTTCTACTTCTGTGAGTTCCATGAAATTGGCCCCCTGACCAGATAGAAACATAACCCGGAGGTAGATTTTCTGGTAGAGACAGTTCCTCCCCAATCTGAGTCGGAGTAGCCTTGCAGGACGAGTGGGTCGATAACATTTCCATCGTAAGATAAAATTTGATCCAAACTTCCCTAATATATCTCATCACTCCCTTTAGTGCTTTCCAATGAGAAATCCTAGGATTAGACATGAGTTGACTTAACGTGCTAACAGTGTATGCTAAATCTGGTCTAGTACACAACATTGCATACGTTAGAGATTAGTGAATGATAAGGGTCAAGAATGCAGTCTACAAATGACTCTTCCTATCTTGGGAATCATAATATAGATGATGAAGACCTTATTGTTGTTGATGTTGAAGAATGTGTAAGTTTTAATGCTACTAAAATAGCACACAACCAGGCCATGCATCTAGAAATGCAATCTTGCCCACATGCATTGTGAAGGTGCCCACCATTTGTAGCTATGGATACAAAGCTACCAGTTACCAATTAATGCAACGACTTTTCCACTTGTGCCCTGATCTTAACCAGATGGACAAGTAATGACATAGCAAGTTGTGGTTAACTCAACAACCAAAAACGCATTTGACATAGCCAAGAGTTGGGTGTGGGAAAGGCTTAGGTGAAATTCCTCCCAAGGAAGTTTGATTCCAAACAATTTTCTTCATTATCCTTGTTTGCATTCATCATCATAATGTGAACACTCTTGCTTTCTATAAACAATTGGTTTGTGAATGATCAAATACTACTGCAAGAATTACTCGTAAAGGATTTGCTCAAAAGATTCCTTCATGTTATTAAACACAATTAGATCTTGAAAAGGTTGCCATTCATCATAAAATTATGTGTTGAGATTGTGTTTACCCATAAAACATTGAACCTCACATTAGGAACTTCAAAGATGACCTCACCTTGTTTTTTTTGCATAGTATGAAAGAGAGTGATCTCACCCATTTAATTAAGTCCATAAACAAAAAATGTCGCATGAACATTGTGGTCATAAAAAGGTCGTAAAAAGATTTCTCAAACATATTACGACTCATAAAGATGATAAGTGAGACTCGTAAAAAGAAGTCTTCATTATCATCAACTATGCTTGGGACATATATTTTATACCTGGTTCAATCATGACTTGTAATAACGACCTTGCCATAAATTTACGTCTACCTGCAAAGGTCACTTAAAAAGACTATTTTCAATATGTAATGGATACTTGCCACTTGGTGACTATTCAGCACATTTTTTGAACAGTTTTAAAAGCAGAATAGTCATCTTTTTTTTTCAAAAAAAATTGGTGTGCTTTCTAACCTGTGCGTCAGGCGTCAGATTGCAGTTTTTGACTGGTCAAAAGAGTCAAAGTGCTGATTATGCTCCATAAAGGATGTGTGTGAATAAAGTCGAAGTATCCATTACGCAATGGAAGGTGCCCGGTTCGGCTTTTCAAAAAAATTTAGGCTCGGCCCCTCTGGGCTCGCCCCAAAGAATTCTGAAAACCCTTACCGGGCATAATGGCCTTGCCCCGCTCCATCCATAGTACATTAAAGGGAGCAAATCATTCTTTTTTAAGGCAAGAAGCCTTGCTTTGTATGCAGCAGATTGTGCTCCAACTAAATGTCATTCATTCTTGCCACTTGGAATGGCTTCTTTGCATGCATGGGATCAATTGATGCATGAGATCAATTGATACAGGCTTCCAATATTATAGTCTTTTCAGAAACAGTTTCTGTGCTGCAGCTCTTTAGAGCATGGGCGAAATTCTGCTCAGGGAAGCTCGATCCTAAACAGGTTTCTCGATTATTCTTGGCTCATCGTCACTGTATGAATGTTTCTGCTTTTTGTAAACAACTGGTTTCAGACTGGTTTGTGCGTGATCAAACATTTCTGCAAAGAATGACTGTGCGTTGAAGATCAAGCAAAAGCATTCTTTTGTAGGCACATTCTTCTGAGCCTATGCAGGAATTTTCGCTAGTACTTTCTGGATATAGCTGCCCACGAACTCCAGATGAGAAGCTCCTCTAGGTATCAAAACTATGCAGGGAAAAGAAATATTGCATACTTGAAGAAGACTCGTAAAATTCCTAACTAGCAACAACGTTTTGGGAATAACTCCACTGGCAGGAAATCGACTGCAGCCAGGCAAAAGAGAATCGAATTCTTGTAAACATAAATCAAAAAGTTCAAATCCTGATTTCTTTTGGTATGTTTTCTGAGTTTCAGTTCCGCGTGAGTTATAGACCTCTGAGTCAGGATTAAAGCATTGTTCTGCGTTGTGAACATTAGCAAATGAATGGATGTCAATCTGTATTAACTTGTGATAGAATTCTTGTAGCAATTTGTCACTCATCTCAAAGTCTATTTCATAATGTTACGGGGTAAATTTGTCGGACGAGAGAGAGAGAGAGAGAGAGAGAGAGAGAGAGAGAGAGGAGAGTGCTGGAGAAAACTTGGGCCATGTCTGCCCTACAATGTCTTTGAAGGGCATTTGAAAAGCACTGGAAGTGAGAGAATACGTAAAACAAGTGCCTTTAGAAGCGAAACTTACATAAAGAGACGTTGAGAGAGAGAGAGAGAGAGAGAGAGAGAGAGAGAGCGAGCGCGCGCGAGAGAGAGAAGCGTGATTTTTTCAAAATTTTAGGATGAAAAATAGCGATAATGTGAGTTTTGAGAGAGAGAGAGAGAGAGAGAGAGAACAAAAATATCTTTTTGTGATATTTGATAGCACTAGCATTCATTGTGGACAATATACATTGTACATCCACATGTAAGGCCTTGCCAAAATTGGAGCCTCAGAGGTATATATATTCTATAGTGGTCAAGACTTGGGCTTGCACACACAATCACCCTTATCAAACTCAACTACTCTGGGCAATGGCCACAAGAATAACTAGTTAACATCTCCGAGTGCTTGACTTGTAATGTGTTCAGAGATCTTAAAAACCAAGTATTGTTTCACAGGATGACAATGTATAACATTTTGAAATTCGGCAAGGTTCACAGATCAATATTAAATATTTAGTGTTGGAGAAAATCAAGGAATTTTGGCAAGGTTCATCTCCAAGAATGAAGTGGATAAGACTCAAAACAATTTCAATGATGTTTAGATGAAATTAAACCTCCAGGTGGACGAGATTGATCAACTAACCATGTTTTTCAATCTTAGCACTTTTTGAACTTCTTTCATGCTTGGGCTAGTCTAGCTATGGACCAAACCCTAGGCCTTATGTCCCTTGTGGATTCGGAATTTTTCCAAGATTGACCTACTATCGAGGTTTGATGGGAAGAGGGGTCCAACCTGATTTTTTCAAATCTACACCTAAGCGTGTAGAGCATATGGTGATGGCAATCCAAAGAAATTGTTGCGTTACTTCAACTTATATCTTATTGATTCCGTGAAGGATTCATGTTTCAACCTTGAGTAAAACAAATGTGATGATTAGGAAACTCTACACGCTGAGTTCATTGCTCAAGACCACCCGCTTTCTTTTCGATCCCTTTTTGCAGCTAGAACAAATCCGCATGGATAAGAAACATGAGTCCTTGTGCGATTCTATCGAACAAAGCAAGCGATTGTAAGGGAGTTGTGATCCCACTAGTGTGCCTGATCATAGTGTCTTGACCTAGTTTATGTCAGGATTATCCAAGGGGATTAGGCAATTGATGAAGCAACATTACAAGGACCAAAGAACCTTCTAAATTGTGTGCGCAGATGCCATTAAAAAAGTGGACGATGGTGAAAGCCTGACAAAGTCTTCATTATCAAAAAAAAATTCTACTTCTCTCAATTCAACTAACAAAAAATCGAACAAGATTTTAAATGTATCTTAATAAATTATACTACTTTACTATTTAGTTTTATCACAACAACATGTATGTCCTTTTAAATAGCACATGCACTTGGCCATACCACTGCCGCTAAAACAATTAATTAGTTGTTGTAGCTTTTGATATTGACAAGCCACTGAACCGCTCACTGGATTCTTGAGTTTCTTGTTTTCAACCAAATATTTGAACAATTTGCCAGAACTATTTTGTGGTACTACTTGCATAAAAGAGCATTAGCGAGTTTTTCACCTTCCATAAACCAGTATATGTACATTCATCATACTTATTGTTTTCAACAATTAGTTACACCATTCTAGAGCTTGCAAATCTTATTAAGAGTAGCAACATAAGGCCCTCTATGGATTTAAAAACTAAATAACATGTGCTAACTAGTTCTGAATTTTGGCCTGTTGTTGCATTATAATCCAACATAGAGCGCTTGCCATCGAGTGATTAATAAACAATTGTTATAGATTCTATTTCATTGTGAAGCGTTGCTCGCCCATCATTCTAAACATTTGACTTATACTTGAAAAATTGAATAAATTCATTCAAAAATCAAAATGCAAAATAAAATCTATGTTAAGCATAGAACATTTACTCAATTCAAAAATAAAATCATCTATTCCTGAATTTACCAAACAACATTCTCTAATTCAACATTGCAAGCTTCCAGCAGAGCTTTTGCACACTTGCAAATTGCCAATTGAAATGAATTACAACTACTCTCCAAATAGGAGAGGTTGTGTATTCTAAAAACCCTTGCATGACTGAATGCATCATCTCCGTGTACTTAATGGTGATTCGTCGCTCAAGCAGTCCTTCATTTGAAATGGAGATTCGTCGCTCAAATAGTCCTTCATTTGAAACTCGTATGGAATGTCAACTACACATGAAATGTCGAGTCAGTTTTTTTTGTTAATTTGGCAATTCTTTACAATCTCCTTTATCAATTTTGTAGAATATAGGCTGACATTTCACTTTGATCTTCTTCAGCCCCTATCTCACCATGAGTCATCTTTTTGGTCTCTCTTTTCTCTTCCTTAACTCAAGATATGTCTTTTAAACTGCTCAAGCAAAATATCATTATTATTTTGTCTTCAGCACTCTAAAAAAATGAGCTATGCTTAGCTTGGAGAAGAATAAAAAAACTATCAAAAGCTTAAAAGCATTAAACCTAGTAAATCCTATGTGGACATAGAGATATACCATATCTCTAAAGATAAATGAAATTGGGATCAAGACCTCATTCTTCAAGCTTAGAGGATAATTACTTTGGCATTCTGCAAAATATTTGCAATCGAGACCAATAATGAGAGCTTCTTGAATGCTCATAAATAGTTTGTACTTGAAACATGAAAAGCATGTTAGATATGAAATTTAGAAATGCTCTTTATTTAATGCTCGTAAGAAAGTGATTCTTTAAGAACGTGTCTACCTTTGAAATTCTTTTCCCATTTCAACTAAGGAGAGTTGTCCATCAATATAGTTATCTCACTATATAGGTGAGAATCATTCACATCCTTTTGCATTAAAAATTGAAGATTTACATGAAGTGCTCCATCCTAAAGTTTACTAGGACGAGCCTCTTTTTTTTTCGGGGAGAGAGAGAGAGAGAGAGAGAGAGAGAGAGAGAGAGAGAGAGAGAGAGAGAGAGAGAGAGAGAGAGAGAGAGAGAGAGAGAGAGAGAGAGAGAGAGAGAGAGAGAGAGAGAGAGAGAGAGAGAGAGAGATCTTTATTAATTTCCTTAAAGTACCCTAAGGTACATATGACTAAGAAAAGGTACATGCCAACAAGTGCATTCATATAGGAGGTTATAAGCTCAATCTATCTAAAAAAGAACAATAGCTATAAAAATGACTATATCTAATGATACGGCTAACACAGTCAATGTCCATCAGCCTGGAAGAAATGATGTATGGTATGTTGTGAAGCTATCTATCTATGAGTGTGCCCGTGGGCGGGCCTCTATCTCTGAGTGGGCTATCGATAATGTCATGTCTACCACCATGGAGCTGTGGACTGTGGCCTGGGGTTTGGTTGTCTCTCTATGCGTTGACACTGTCTCTACCATCTGTGGCTGGAAGCATCTGGAATCTCTGCCTCTCCATCAGATTCACTTCTCGAGTCTACCTCCTATTTCGTCTCTAGTGGGATAGGCACTCATTGATGCTCAATTGTCTGGGTCCAGTCTCTTCCTCCACAGGTCTGACATCTCTCGAATCATCAATGCAACACATTTGGGGTCATCAGATGAGATCATGGTGGAGAGTGAGACTGGATGCTCTCTGAACAGGCAGTAATAATTTCCTCATATCTCATAATATGTTGGGCATTTGAAGTGAAGTGTCTCATCCTCTATCTCATGTGTATAATGCATACTACAGATCTAGGCCTCCCTTGAGATGACACTATATCGAACAATCTCAATGGCTAGCTGACGTGAAAAAACTCGAACTTGACCCATCACTATCTGCAATCTGTGTGAAATATTCTCCAACAGATATCCAAGCACTATGGGGCATCCAACTAGATCTCGAGATAGAAAACATGTGCGATAGAACTCGCTCTTGGTCCCCAGTGGACCCTACCGAGTGCTTTGAAGATATTCTTTGTACAAATGGCCTCGAATATACTGATGAGTGCCAGTAGGTAGGTCAATGATTTGAATACCCACTGTAGAAAGGAGACGACGAGCCTAGGAATACCATCAAAAGGAGTGTCCTCCTGAATGTAAGTGTCGGGATGATGATAAAGTTGCTGCAACATAATGTGTGTCCCCATCCTGAAAACCCTCCAATCGTTGTATGAATGTGACAACATGGAATAGGGTTTCAACCTAAATGTGGGGGAAAACAAACTCTGCCAGTATGATCTGATGTGGTACAGAAGGCTTAACTTGTATCATCGAAGAAAGCATATGGATCTGGAGTCATGAGATGCATTTCCACTCTGTGGCTAGTAGGCCAGTGCTCCATGTCTTTGATGCGTACATGGTTGAAGGGACGACCATAGTGTCAAAAAGTTGACACTTATTGGTCGCATCTCTGATGTGTGAGCTGAAGCACAGTCTCTCTAGATCCACCAATGAGGCATATCCCTTCCGTAGCCAGCGACAAATTTGCATTCAAACAAATGTCCACGTTTGAAACGCGTTTGAAACGTTTGAATGAAAGTTTCAAACGTTTGAAACAAAATCCTATATTTATTTCTGATTTTTTTTCAAGTTTTTAAGCAACTAATGCTAATTTAAGTGTTGGAACCTTAAACATAACATAAAAGTAGTTGAATAAGCATGTTTAACAAATAAAGGTTACATTCTACTGGAAAATGGTCACTCGCCAGTGGCTGGTAACTAGCAAACTAAGTATGATAACATAATAAAACATGTAGTATATCAAACATCGTCAAGTGGTATGACAACATCAGCATCCTCAACATCATCCTATAAATCAACACCTTCCTCATCCTCATCAAGATCCTCAAGGTCAACAAGAACATATGAAGAAGCATGAGAGGAAGTGGAAGCCATGCCCATCTCAATATCCCTAGTAGCCTGGGTAATACCCTGTATCTCCCCAAGCCTTCTTCTATGTCGACTCTCTCAACCTCCAACACCAGCAATCGGTCCTCCTCTTGCTTCTCGTCGATTTGTTGCAAAGTTAGATCCATCTTCTCAAACCCTCGTTCCTTGATCTTATCAAGGACACGAAGATTGAAATGCACAAAGACCAACATGTCAAGGGTGGATGGCTACCTATTTCTCCTCTTGGTATGAATCAAGGAGAAGGTACTCCAATTTCTCTCACAAGGAGAGGCCGTACTTCCCTGGCTAAGTATCTTGATTGCCAACCTTTGCAACTCAGGTGTGGAGGCTCCAAAGGACTCCCACCAATGCACACCCGTCTGCCTCTGAGATGCCAAGTGTGCCACTGAAATGTCCCTTGCCCATTCCTGTACATGTCGATTTGATTAACAATGTTTCTTCATATGCTGAATTTCCACTCGAGTATCTATCCACAATTGTTTTCCATCCCTTGTCAACCTCGACATTGGACTCTTGCCCCATATTCAACCACTGTGGATGGCTCCCTCTCTATCAACAATTCATAACAACTTAAGGATGGGCTTGCATAGCTTCACAATGTTCTCTGCCTCCTCCCAAAATAATGGGCCAAGTATTGTATGCTCAATGTCTCTCCCTACCTCAGTTGATGAGGACTTCAATTTATGCCACTCCTCATGGACCACCAACCACCTAAGGGCAACTTTTACCCCCAAGAGATTTGCAAGAACAATGTAGATGTAGCCAAAGCGTGTTTGAGTCGGCTTCAAAAGCTCACGTTTGCTCACATTTCGAAAAATACCTAGCACCCTCTGATGACATGTGATGAAAGTCACTATTTTCTGTGCCTTTTACAAAACAGGAGCTACCCAATCTAGTGCTCCAATGTCCTCAAACTACAAATCCAAACAATGGTAAGTGCAATGTGTGAAAAAAAATTTCGTATACTCGGGCCTCTAGCATCTCATCAGCACGCAAACAATTGCTGGCATTATCCATTACAACTTGTACCACATTGTGCTCTCCTACCTTGCCAATGATTTCTTTTAAATGTTCATAGATATACAAGCCTGATTTTTCCAAACCACTAGCATCCACACTACATAAAAAGATAGAACCATAGATACTAGTAGCAACAAAGTTAATGATAGGTCGTCTACGTGTGACAGACCAACCATCACATACAATCGTGCACCCATGTTTTACCCACTTATCCTTTACCATTTGCAGCTCTCTCGTAAGCAATTTTGTCTCCTCTCACAGCTCTTTCACTCTAATAGCCTCATAAGAAGGGGCTTTCACCGAACCACCAACCTCTCCTATAGTTCTCAACATATCTTGAAAATATCTGCTCTTGACTACATTGAAAGGAATTGCATTTGCATAAAAAAATTTCCTACAAGCAATCCAAAATTTGTTTCTCTTTTCTAAGGCCCATGCAGCTGTCAAATCACCACTATTTGCAGCTCGACCTCTCTTACGTGTAGGACCTGTAGAAGCATCCACGGATTGACTGTTCTCCATCTCATGAACTTGGTCCTCATTGCTACTGACATCTGGATATTGCAATCTCAATGCTTGCACCACGTTGACAGGTGCTTTTTCACATTTATCCACTCCACATCCCGCTGTCCCAAGCAAATGTGACACAATTTGTTGAGGGCCCCCTTGATAATGATGTTCACAATAACGGCATTTCATCAGTTTCATGCCTCCACCACCCTTCCCTTGCTTACCAGCTTCCCCAAAGAACATGCTCCCACACATTAGAATTTGGCTTAGGCATTCTGAAAATTGACAAAATTGTGAGGTTCAGATCCGAAAATTGTGCAAAAAGCCCAAAACCTGCAACTGCTCTTCACAATAAATCTGGCCAAGCAGATGGTGATGTGAATGGCTAGGATGGGGCGCCCTACTGTCTAGAAGACTGCCTCCAAATCTCAGTTGAATCTGATCAATGACCAAAGACAACTGACTGATTCTTTGAAGTGGCCTCAAAACTAGTTTTTTTTGCACCTGTTGCTTGTATCTCGTCAACCAAGCTTCAAAACTCTAATCTGATGCTCTTAATCACTCTAGCATGGTCCAAAACCCCTGCCTACAAGAAATCCTGGTAAACTATGGAGAGGACAGCAAGATTCTAACAATGCCAAGAAGTGGAGGAGGGCGCACTTCTTGTCCACGATGGAGCAGCAGTTAGTGAAGGAGTTATGAGGGCTGGCTGAGCTGTCCCAGCCTCGTGGTAGGTCGTCTTTTAGGTAGATGGGCCCTAGGACCCCATTTGGAGGGCTAGGGCCCCAAAAAAATTTGACTTGGAAATGTCACATTTGAAACGCGTTTGAATCAGCAATCAAACGCGTTTGAATGCAACCATGGCCCGTCAGGAAACAGCTACTTGTCTCATACTAATAGTGGGGCCAGTGAATACAATCCCCAATATGTGTAAGAGTCAACTACCTCAAGTGAATGGCCATCCCATAGTAGCTCCTAGCATATCATGAAAAGATCTGGAAGTGTTGAACACTGTAACCTTGGTCTTGGCCATGTTCACCGAGAGAGAGAGAGAGAGAGAGAGAGAGAGAGAGAGAGAGAGAGAGAGAGAGAGAGAGAAGACACGTGAAGAAGCACTGGAAACTAGCTTTTACCCACATGAAGCAAGTTTGTGAGCCAGTTCTGGCAAGACAACCAAGATGTGCTTTTTTGTACAGCCAAGATCTGGCTAGTTGAGGCAACCAGTTCACATCCACAAACCAAGCCCAAAAAGCCTCATGTGGGCAGGCTTAGAGAGCATGTATTAAAACATGAAGGGTATCTACTTAAATGTAAAAATTTGAAACACGTCATTGTATTTGAAGATTGGTTGCATTATGAGAGAAAAGCTCATGGCTGATTATACCTTGAGCTTATCAACGTAGAAGCAATTACTAAGAATACACCTTTTCTCAGCTCACTTTTCACCAGCTGCCAATAGCAGACCATCTCCAAGCAAGTCTTTGTCCTTGGGAGAAGGTGACAATTTGGGAAAGTGCCCAAATTTATCACTCAAAATCTCGTGGACCAACTCTAGACTCGGGTGATAGGCCTCCCATCTCCCACCGCCGAGCCCCTAACCTCATCAAACCCTATCTGACGTCCCTCACACCTGAAATCCGGTTGAAGACTAACAACGGTTATCTGATAGAGGCTATCAATAACCCCATCATTCAAGTCGCCACCCATCTGGAGCGTATTCAATCCACCCTCCTCAGCCAAATTGTGGAATCCTACAAGGAATTCCCATACACAATTTTTTTTCCTATAAATAAAACTAGAGCTTGTTAATTTCTAGAACTGAAAACGAATTCAAGATGGTTACAACTATGAATAGATTTACAACAAATCAATAGCTAAGCTAAGAAAGCGGCACATAAGCAAGAACTAACCCTAGAATGCGGCAAAGAGAATGCTTAAGGAGACTAAAGAGAGAGGTCAGGATCATCAACTATGAAATGAATGACAATAGGTCCTACTTATACCCACAAGGAGGCCCTAAAATGGAACCTTCAGGGAGCCTTCCAGAGGATAAGATAATGTCAATTAACCTAAGGAGGGAAAATAGTATATGCCCTCCTACAAGAGGGCCCCCACTCCAATATCATATGGCCAAGTACCTAATAAATGGATAAATGAGGCCAAAGGCCAGTACATGAATAAAAAGGGCCTAGGGGCCTGCTTATGCATAACAATAAGTAATAAAGAACGACGAGTGAATGTAATGAGCTCATAACTATTACATACCTCCACGCACTAGGAAAAATGCATCAATCATGATATTGTCATCAAAGATAGTGCTTACGAGCATTGTGCCCATAATTAGGTACGTGGGCCTGTCTCTGGACAAGGATGGCGGGCAATCTTAGCCCTATTATGCCTATAAGGTTCCATTAGGGTTCTCCAAAATTGTATCTGTAGGAGTGCTCTTATTCATTCCATAGCTTTTGATATTGATTCATTTTGAGTTTTTTGCAAGAGATTTTTGAGCTTGCAGGCACTTGTAGGTGATCAGCCATCAGCTGCATTTGATGTTCTTTTATCATTCTGTTTGAGGATGGTATTAATTCCATATTGCATGGTCATTGTTCGTAAGTGATGCCATGTATGTGATTATGTGTTCATAAGTATATCCATGGTAACAACTGGAATTCTATCTAAACTGTCCATAACTGTTTCCAGACTTTAGCAAGCCGGGTTAATGCACACAAGTCACAGATTTTTACTGCACCAGGGCATCCATATACGTCAATGTGTCAGGGTATCTTTCAGAAGAAACTAAGAAAAACAATTATCTCCTTGTGTATTAAATAATCACTGAATAGTCTTTCTGAACTACATATGGATAGTAGTTGTTGGTTCTCTTTGCAAACATAGCTAGTGCACCACAAGCAAATATTTGAGTATCTAGCATTCTCAGTGTTCACACACATGCTGATCAGCATACTAGCTTGGCATGCTGGAAACCAACCACAGCAAGAGATCCAACTCTAAGATTGCTTTGGAAACAATAAAAGAGAATCAAATCATCCTATTTTGAAATTTACAACTGAGAAACTATAGTTTGCATAGATAGCATTGCTCAAATGTATCAAACAAAAGCAGAATTGATGGTGAAACAAAACAACAAAGCTTTGTAGACATAATTGTCTTCAATGCTGTTTAGAGGTCTTCGAGTCAACTCAAAATAATGTCCAGAAAATGGCCTACAATAATGTTTGATTGATGGTGCACATGATTGTCGTCCAAAAAAAAGTGCCTGGATTTTAGAAACTTATAAAAGTACATAGTTTTAGCTTTTGAAGATGGAAAATTCTCTTCCAATGTTAACCGTGATTTCATCACAAATAGAAAAGCCACTTGTATCTCCTTCAGGTTGCAAGCAATGGATCTTTCCAGCAAATCAAATTTGCCGAGTTTGAATCATAAAATCATGCTTGCAGAATCTGAGACAATTACTGTTCAGAAAGTATGTTTCCAATTCACTTGGAAAGAATATCAAAGTTGTATTCATTAATCAAGAACATAGCTAGCCATGCACATAGGGATGAACCCAAAATTAGTTGCTATATCACGAGGTATGTATCATACGCCTATAATAAATTAGTCATAAACAAAGAGAGCAAGAGGATCACAGCACATTTGCAGAAATGTGTATCAGGAAAAGATCAATGAGAACCTGCAGCATTGGCATGTGCAAGGTTTTATCTTCAAATAACTTGCCCTGAATGCATAGAAAATTAAAGGCTAGGTAATAGATGCACTATAGTCTGCACTTTGGCGAGTTTCCGAGTTTTCTGAGATTGGATCTGAGGACTCTTCGCATGACCTTGTTTGAGGCTGTGCGTGGAAAATCTGGCACAATGACAACAGAACTAACCTGTATACCAACCAAACAGAAATCAGGCACTTGTTAGGCCTTACTTTACTACTTAGTTTCTATACATTGCGCTCAGAACCACAGCCTGAGAAGTATATCAAAATCTGGCTTAAATTATATATTCAATATACATTTACATTCAGCTACTAAGAATGTGTTGAAATCAATGAATGACATTCCAGACCTTGAGATTTTAAGTACTTTGAAAAGCTTCATTTGGTGTACAAGATTTTTAGACCTTGAAAGACTAGATGTCAACGGAGATTGAGATTCATGTAGAGGCAAAATTTGATGGTTAATAATGCCATAAATTTCCTAATAGCCATAAAAATTATAACGCTGCAAAACAGAAACTTTTGTACCTTGAACAAGGGGTTTAATCTGGAGTGAATTGCTGATGAAAAGGATTTTTTGAGAACAGCTGTATCAACTAACTGCTCATCTTTAAGCACAACTACCATAACAAGATGTTCTGGACCACCATCATCAGGTGGCACACCAATAGCTGCAGTCTCCAGCACACTATGATGAGCTGTGTTGCAGACTCGCTCTATCTCAACAGCACTTATCTAGATGGAGAAAGCAAAATATGATGGGTTAGTAAGAATATTACAGAGCCACATGAGCATAGTAGAAAGACTGCTATACAAAAAGTCGAGCCACATATTAGTATTGTAAGCACATATGGAGGCCAGGATAATTTATTAACTTTAATGCCACCAAGGTTCATGGTGTCATCGGAACGGCCCTGAGCTTTGTAGAAGCCACCGACTGTGCGTTCAAACAAGTCACCATGCCTCCGGAGAATCTGTTAATTACATTCCAAATGTCACCATCTTTTCATTGGAAAGTGCAGTTTTGATAATTGAGAACAAGGAGTGGATCACGTTAAGATAAAGCAACAGAAGTACTATTAAAAAGTTGAGTTCAATCAAATTAAAATTGAAGAATGGCTGTTTAACGCTTCCCCTTCAATATCTTATGCATTGAATGTTACAGCTCTAAGTTAGTGTCCACATTTGCCACATCATGTGACTTGCAGTATACTAAATCACACAAGCACCTTTCACACAAAACCTTAATAGACTTTGTCACCTTTGACTAATCAGGAAAAACAGCTGACCTTTTCAAGGCAGCCGAAATGAAGGAAATAATGGCTAGCAAATGAAAAATGAGATGACAAAATTCATTGGAACCCAGTACATATACTTGACTGATAGGAAAGACCAAGTTTAAAAAGCTTATGCAATGTGAATAGAAAAGAACATTGAGATGATTTCTGGGTTATGACTGCAAAGACTACAGGTACTATTATGTATTGGAGAACCGTCTTTCTAGTGGTAAGGGTCATTGAGAAGTTATAGAAAGCCCGAAAGGGACTTAACCTTAAAAATTACCACCAGTGAAAGTCTATATAAAAAACATTTCCCTATTAAAAGTTAATGAATTACTGGCTCTTATGCAGAAAGGTTGTAAGATGTGCTGTAAAACAGGCTCAATAAACTGATTCAATGAAAAAGTTAAATCTTTACCAGGAGTGCACAACATCTAAATTTTCTGATTATGGAATGGAATGTACAGTTTATCGGGCAGTTTTCCACCATGGAATGGATTTCTATTTTAGTTCAAAAAGTTTAAAATCTATTCTTAATGTTCGCTCAAAATTGCTAATCAACGTAGGGGGGAAAGTGTTCTAAAGCGAGATTCTAACAGAAATAACCAATTTTGAAGCATTTTCTAGAGTAAGGTGGTCCGTTTTTTACGACAAGAACCTAAGGTGGTAGTGAAAAGTGTTTTTAATGAATTGGACATCGTTATTTTAGAGACTGAGAATGGAATGGAGATCATGCAACTGGATCAGGAAAAGAATTATGGCGAGCATTTACACTGCTGAAAGTCAACAGCTTTCCAAATTCTATGATTTTACTTGGAGGGAAATGAGAGAAGCAAGTTGATATTCATGGTGGAAATAGTTGTAGTAACTAATTGGAAGAATTTTATAAGCCTACGCACTGCTGTTTCTTAAATTTTAACATAGCACACCTTAGACCTCAGGATGTTGAAGTTGGATTCCTTAGTTTGTAAAAATTGGGGGGGAAACACCCATGATCCTTATTGGAAAGAATAGAAGGGCTTACCACACCATTATGTGCAGGCATGCCCTTGAAATAAACCGCATCATGATCAGCATTCAGAAGATTGTTTGATGCTCCAAGCATTGCTGGAAGCAGGGCAAGTTCACCATGGCATGGTTGATCATCTGGCTGTAATTAGATAACATATGTACAACATTAGCAACTCATTCAGCTAGCATTCTTAAAACATCTAATAATTTGAGGAGGATGAAACTCCAAGAGATGTCATACAATGAAGAATACAAGTGCACAAATTTTCCTGCCAAAGATCTGGGAATGTCAACACTAGCGTTGTAGGAAAATGCACAAATTTCAGTGTCCTTTTGTTATGAATTTTGAAAACCAACAACACACTTTCAGAGAAAAAATTCTGACAAAGTGTTTCATGAAGCTAGTCTTCCAGCACCAACATAGAGAAATTCAAACCTACATTATAGTTTTCTTGCACAAGTTACTTCACATCAAAGTGGTTGGGGTTAGTAAAATTCCTCACAAGAAAATATCAATTAACCAAATTACAACTTAACAAAAAAGCTACAGAAACAACACATAATGCAGGAAATAGACACATGTATCGAAAATAGAAAGATCAATGAGTACAGTCTCCAAAAGAATCATGATAATACCAAGTTGTTCCACAGCCAAATTACTAAAGCTAAATTCGTTATGTCGCCCCAAACTAGTTAAGCTGGTTAGTGCCTGAACCTCGGCTTAGAGAAGCCCAAAGATGTAAGGTTATAACTAGAGTCTAGGACTCAGTAATATTTATTAGCATCACTGCAGTGGACATGCATGAGAGCATCAGGACTTAGCAGTTCAGGACTTAGTAATCTCATGAGCACTTAGGGTCGTTTCACATGGAGGGGCCCAGGGTCATTTCAAAATATGCACTTATTCCCCAATTTGAAAGACCAGGTCATTCCATGTGAAACCCCCTTTCTTTTGGAGGCAAGGGAATTCAATGCCTAAATTCAAATTAGATAAGGTTAGATAAGGCATTTCCAGTTTTTATTGGAGGAGAGAGAGGACCCACAAATGGCCCTAGGACCACGGGCATTTTCGATGCCAACTCCCACTCGTGAAAAGGGGGGAGGCCACTTGAAGTGGCTTCCACCAATCAAAATGGAGTATTTGGGCCCTTTGAAATTACCCCCCTCCATGTAAAACCACCCTTACACAATATGGTATAGGACTCTAATTGTATAAAGGGGTTCTCGGCATCACTTGGCCTGCTCAGTTGAAGCCTGGATAGATCGAGCTCTAGAGATCCTCTAGTCTAGATTAAACACTATGACTCTTTTGTGAAGTAGGCTATGAAGGTATGAGGCACCATAGCTGCTATGTAGAGGATGATTAGATGCGCAAGAGATTGTTGGAGGGTGAGCTTGCATTTTCTCTACAGTTGGCTTGTGAGTAGCACATAGATTTTGCTAGCCGGTCCTTAATTATGAAGCAATCAAGATTTTGGAGGTTACCATTC
The DNA here is from genome assembly GCA_029204225.1 of Diphasiastrum complanatum. NCBI lineage: Eukaryota > Viridiplantae > Streptophyta > Lycopodiopsida > Lycopodiales > Lycopodiaceae > Diphasiastrum > Diphasiastrum complanatum. The sequence continues at coordinate 29,389 of MU832186.1, read as the reverse complement.
TTTCTAGGCAGCACGATTGAGCTCAGTAATAAACAATAGTCGATAGCATAGATGAAGAGTTTCTGCATTTCTTGTTGAACCCTTTCGACATAATTGGAATTCATCTTATAATATTGTTGCCTTGATGGCTTGGTGTCCAAAATAAGGTTAATTGTGTGCTCATAGATCTCTTTTGTTGCAAAAGGCTGTATTGTCCTCCTTGTCATGCACATTTACCCTTCTCTTCCAGATAAGTACACCATTCCTTGTGAAATAATCCATTGATATTTTGTCATTTTGAGATTTCTTGGGATACTACACCCCAAGTTCATCATTAGATCTAGAATTTCTTGCCAAGACCTCTAGCTAGATGTCATCAGAAAATTCATGGCAATCTGTGTGTGGATCACCTTGGCATATAGAGGACACTTGACCTTGCAAGAAAGAATTTCTATTCGCTAAAAGAAATGGTCATGTCAGGCAAGGTTACACCCCGATTTGAACAGGTCGATTCAAACCGGTCGGTTCGAACCAATTCTTTGAGATTCGAACCGGCGGGCCAGGTTCGAATCGGAAAACGGTTCGAACCTGTCTGATGTACAAGTCACATATTCACTGTACAGATACTTAATAGCTAAACAATTTCCTATCAGGATAATTAAATCTCTTGTGACCTGTCGTATCAAAACATAATGACCCAAGTTTGAAGTTTAAGAGAACTGCAATAAGTTGTGACCATATTCTGGGTACAAGGATCTGCTTGCTAAGGAGACTGTGGAGTTGAAACTTGCCACTTGGAACTTAGGGTTTAGGAGTATAACTGAAATTTGAACATGGAGATTAGATTGTGCATCCCTAGGGCCCAAGTCACAAGGTCTAACGTTCTAGGGTCCAAATACTAACAAAGGGCTCAAATTCTAGGGAATGACATCAAGAAATAACATCGGGCTCGAGGCCCAAAAGAATGTGTTTACAGCGTTGGTAACTATTACCTTCTATTATGGATTAATAGGTTGTAGAAAGTAAAGTTCTCTCCCATGAGTCCCTTCTCCATCCCTCCATGATATGACATTGCCTCTCTTATTTTTGCACATAATATGCTTTTGTGTGTTCTGACTATCAAGCTACCCATGAAAATTCATGCAAGAACTTACATGTTGAGCTGATCCCTATTTGCATCAAATGGTTAATGACCTGATTGATTGTTCTCTTTGTATGATACCTTATACTTCCATTTACATCAAAGTAATCTAAACATGACTAGTTGATTTCAAAAATAGCAATAAAAGGGTGCTAGAGTATATCTTACTAATAAGCTTGTACAATTACTTTTCTCTCAATTATGATGACATTCAATTTTCCCAAAAAAAAATGTTTGCTTAACTTATATCTTTATCTAGAACACCATATAGCAATTTTCCTTTTCAATGTACCAAATTGTTGTGACAACTTTGCAAAAAGGATGCTCAATATTTTGTGTGCCAAGTAATTTGAGATCCAATTTTTTGGACAGCTCCAAATGAAAAGGGATGCAAGGCCCAAATAAGTTGGCCAGCTCATTAAAATGGCCAAAGTCACAACAGTAGTAAATGCTACACAAAGGGAAAGTCCAAGGCCAATTGAGGTAAGACTCACATAGGCTCTTCTTGACTCATCCAGGATCACAAATGAAGTGGTCATGCAAGGAGTACTAAATGTTGCATATGCTTGTGGTTGCAATGGGCAGCCTTGAACAAATGCTGATCCAAGTTCAGTACCACCACAACTTTCATAAACTGGTTTGTATCCAGCTTGTCCGCTCAACCATAAATCATCATCCAAGCTTGACGCTTCTCCCGTAGTTCCAAAATGCCTACATACAAAAAGTTTGATGTAATCGTTACTAGCAATTCCACCTTAATGAAATGGATTATCTAGTAAAAACAATCTCTCTACAACTACAATGTGAACCATAGCCTTAATATGCCAATGACTTGATAATGACCTCCTTGTAGTGTTACACCTTGGATCATATTTATTTACTATTTGTCTATTTTTCAGTTTGAGCAATTAATAGATTTTTTGCTTATGTTTGATAATGTAGAGCTGCAACAACATTTTCTCTCATTTATAATATATGTATGCATGCCAAGTAAGAATGTACTTCACATCTAAGTAGTGTCACCACATCTATAGGGTCTGTGTAAGTAATCGAATGTACTATATTACTTAGTGTAGTTGAAGACCAAATTACATAGATGGACAAATATAATGTTCATATCACTAACAACTTCCATATGGTGAGAGGGTCAATTATCTTAGGTAAGAGGAAAGTACTAGGATAGTCGATCTATCAAAGGGATTGATAGATTAGGTAGATGAGTGTATTGTTCAACTTTTAGGGCACTATATTATTGAATGTACTAATGATTAAGTGTAATTAGGAATTGAGTGACTCAAGGACCATAATTGGACTCCAAAGGACTACTCGTCTAAGAAAAATATGATAGAAGTTTGATTTTGCTGACTTTCAAAATTGGGAAATACTATTAAGGTCACGATAAATCCCAAGGGAACACATTTGATCAATCTATTAATCACCTTCAAACACTCATAACTCAGTTGCCTTCCAAGACTCTTAATTTAGTTGTCTTCCAAGACGTAAAACTCAGTGCAACGTGTTTGTAATCCTAAGGTACCTATCTCCCTCATATACCCTTGATTAGGCCCTTGTTAATGAATTTTGATAATAGCCACAACGATTTCCTTCAACTTGAAGAGCTGAGATCCATTTACAAGCTTGTAAGGCAGTTCCCTAAGACTAGTCAATTTGTTTTGTTCAACTTGGAATATAACAATCAATTGACAATCTACTGTAACGTTTTCATAAAAGCCTTTGTGAGTGTTTTCACAAGTTTAAGACTACAACAAAGAATTTGTGTGTCCATCCAAGAGACAATAAAAGCTTACAAGCATGAATTAGTTTTTACTAGTTCAAATTAGGACTAAGCTAGTAACAGTTAGGGTTTTTCAAGGCTGGCCATCAATACAATCATTGCGCAAGAAATTGTATGCCAAGAACGATTAACATAATGTTTCTCTCTCTTCTCATTGATGTATGTAAAGAAACTCAAAGACTTAAGCATGGATAGAAGATTTATATTGATGAATTCTCTCATTGAAAAGTTGAACAAGAATGCCTAATCACTTTCTTTAGTTGCGATACCCAACCTGATGCGAGACCAATCCAAGAAGTCCATGCAGCTTGACTTTTTCCAAGTTTTCACCATGCTTGGAACAGTACCTAGGACGGTAACTCCTGCATCCTGCAAATATTAAGTACAATCAAAACATAATATACTATATCCTTTAGGTTATCTAAAATTATAGAAAAATTTCCTTAACTCCAGAGTAGTCAATCCAAAATGGAGACTTAAACATACTTAAAATACAACCTATTCTCTTCCCGAACATAACGAAGCATAAATCAAAAAATATGTATATCTTCTCATAAGACTAGATCAAAAATCTTTCAAAACTCATATTTCTTTAAAAGTTACTTGCACACTTGTGCAAGAATATTGATCAGTCTATCCAAAACCACTACTTAAACCAAACAATTGTAGATTAAATGTACATGAGCTTATTTTGCAAATCCATTTTCTAAAGAAAGAAAATACCTGCACAAATTTGCCAAAACTCCGACCCAAGGGTAACCCTTTATATAACGCTATTGTGGCTCCATTCAAAAGGGAGGCAAAAATAAGGAGAGGCCCCATCATCCACCCAAGATTTGTTGGCCAAGCAAAGACATCCCCTGGACGGATATCATAATGTGCCCATGCATCACCTGCACATCTAATTGGAGTTGCTTGCGTCCATGGGATTGCCTTCGGTTCGCCTAGAACCATCATAGAAACCATTAGTAAAGAGTGAACACAAGTGCATAAACTTTCTTTACAAACTTTTGTTTAATGCTACTTAAGAAAATCATAGTATTGAGTATTTACCTATTATCAACAATTTGATGCTACATCAATGTGCTGTAGCTGTTGCTTGCAACTTTTAATTGTATACTTCTTTACGTCTCTATTATCTCAGGATATTGTCAAACGTATTGCTCTGCTGGAGAGGCATCAGAAACTTACATGTTGGGACTATTCTTCTCTGTGAAGTTAGGTGCTAGGGCTCCTAGAAGCATAGTGTGAAAAGCGCATTCTTATATGTGCAAGAACAAGAGGGGTTCACAAGAAAATCTTCATAATTTGTACTTCTAAAAACAAGTTGATCTTGAGCTACAACTCTACTAGAATTATATTATTAGGCTTATATATTTGGTCTTTTTCAAAACTCAACTTTGTAGATTATGAAAGGCTCTTCCAAGTCTCTAGCTAAGTGTTTTAATCTCATGGATATAGCAATTCGTGGAGGTTAAACAATAACTGGAGGATAGATCTGAGGATCTATTGCAGAACTTAATTGAACATGCAATGGAAAGTCAATTTATCTCATAAGCACTAGTGGAATATGCCCTTGAGATGTGGCCAGTGCTTGACATCATGTGGCAAGAGATCAATAACTTGTGGCCTGAATTGATACATGAGCTTAGGAGATCATTCTGACTAGATGAGGCATCCCCTCGTTGGGAGGATCATGGTCGTATGGCATACCAAGGTTACTGCTTAGGGATTGATTAGATTGCTAGATAGACTCCCGGGTTGGAGGTTTCGCTTGGATTAGCTCCAGGGGTCGGGTGGTAAGTTCAATGTGCAGACTCTATTGGTTGCTCAAATAGATTTTTGCCAGGTTTGACACCTGGGAGCACTTAACAGTGGTATCAGAAGAGTTTCTTGCATGTATAAGATATTAAGAAGTTTTGGAAGGTTGAAGGCATGCATGTTCAGGAGGGTTGAAGTGGCTTCAGGAAATGCAAGATCAATGGGGAGTGTGGATCATTCCTGGTGGTGGTAAATGCTGAAATAAGCGAGAACAATTATTAGGCATCATGGATCAGGGAACTTTTGAAAGTACTAACGATAATGGCATAAACTATTATTCTAGAATTTATTGGATGAAATACACCTGAAAGAACTGTTTTGTAGTTGCTCTTAGATTGTCTTCTCTAATAAATTTAGTTCTGCACATGGGACAGTCCTGCATATCTGATTCATAAAGCCAAAATATCAAACAACGGATGTGTGAAAGAGAGATTCAACCTGTGAAGCACTGATTAGTAGTAATGATTAGCTGATTTAAGGACAGTAAGATGGTGCACTTGCACCTTCAAATCTAAATTACACCTCTAGAATGTGGGGAACTTGCTTCCAGAAAAACCCATGACGAGATCAGGCTTGAGTGGGCAAGACATAACTTCCAACTTGTTGCAAAAACCTGAAGGCACCTATGTGTGCATCAAGAACTTTCTGGAAGATCATGTAAATATGCAGCATCATTTGTTGATTGTTTGTGAGTAATTTGCAGTAGATGTGCTTGACAATCATGTCAAGTTGCACTTGTCAAATCACAAAGAATCGATTATTTCTTGAATCTAGGAAAATTAACTATGCTACCATCATCAATTGTGCCCTTCAAACAGCCTGATATTTGCCTGTGATTAGAAAGTATCTCTTAATGCTCTGATTTCTGTACTTCAAATTCAGATGGTTAAGCACCTTAGTTTACTTCTGTTGTAGTTAACCTAAAAATCTTAATACAATTTCCAAATAACTTTTGTTTCACCTCGTTTTTGGAAAGGCTGCTATTGAGACTCTTTTAGAGGCATTAACTTCAAACAAAAAGATATCTGAGTTCTAAGTGCCACTCTGTAAGTATTATTCCTATTTTTTGGGCTACCTACAAGCCTATAATTGTTCATACTCATGCAGTCAAAAACAAATAAAGTAATTAAAAAATATGTAATATTAGTAGTATTTTAGTACATACATGTGTTCCAGCTTCTGGTCATTATACCTTCAATATGTAGTAGCGTTAGGGTTTCAACTTTGTACACACTTGAAAGATAAGTGATTACTAGTGCTTTTCAGTCCCCCCATGACAAGTGTTCTTTGGTATTAAACGACAACCTGAAGATAGGGCATATATGCATGAAATGGTCGTTATTACACATGATTCGGCCAGTGGTGAAGTTGGGAACATGCTGGTTGCAATCTATTTGGAACTCAAAGATCACAAGAAGATGAATTGGGTTGAGGATCTACTTAGCCAGAGCTTAACATCTTGGAACAAAGTTCAGGGGAAGGATGAGTTGCTTACTTGAGGAAGCAAGCTCAAAGTTTCAATCATTTCTTGCATATCTTGCAAAAAATCCACTGCTGCACTAACCTTGAGATCTTTGAGGCCAACGGAAATGGGGGCACGAGATTGGAAACCATACATCAACATGAATGGACTATAACTCATCGCGGAATGCTTTGCGCTCTTATATGCAAACTCAACCATTGGAAGGTACCTTTCCCGATTTAACTGTCGTCTGGAAATATATGCATGAAGCATATCTTCGATAGACTAGTTTGTCCGCTCAGTTTGGCCATCTGGGTGGATGATCTGAAGACCCTAAACGTAATGTGGTCTCCAATTTCTCGAAGACTACTTGCTAGAATTTGCCAATGAACTTTGAATCTTGATCACTAACTTGTCATTCGGCAATCCATACAACTTGAACAACTTCTCCATGAGAATTCTAAAGCTTTGACATGCGCTTTGGTTGGAATGAATTGCACCATTTTGATCAATCTGTCAACTATGACCCAAATAGCATCGTTTTGCTACCCTATCTGAGGTAGCCGAACCACAAAATCCATGGAAATGTTTTTCCACTTTCTTTCGGGAATTTCCAAAGGAAGTAAAAAACCAGCTAGCTTAAGTCTTTCAACTTAATTTACTTGGCATGGTCCGCAATTTCGAACATAAGCCTCAACTTAATCTTTTAATTTTGGCCAATAGAAATTTTCTTTTTATTAGATCAAGTGTCCTCTGTGAGCCAGGATGCCCAGAACATGGGTAGTCAAACATTCAAGTCAGGGCCCAATCGCATATATGGACCTTGTGCATGGGTTAGGACGACTATTAGCATGTGTAGATTACCAAAAGTAATGAAAAGCACTTTTGGGAATATTCTTGGCTTGCATGGGGGCATGCACAAGAAAAGATGAGGCTATATATGCAGGTGGGAACTTTCCCTGCTACCGATTCCAATTTGTGGTTTTCATTACCAAGTTCCTCTCTACACGTGAATCCTATCTCGTGGCTTGAGGGTGATGCTACTGGAGATTGATCAGCGGCTTCTCATTGGTTGGGTGGTTTTGTTCTTTTGTGTTTGTCTTGTAAGCAGGATCTTGAGGTGCTTTCCCTTACACCAGTATGCACATGAGAATCATATTTCATTATGTAACATGTTTGAAACCTTAAATTCTAATTGAGCATTGACTCTTGAGCAATGACTCACGAGCATCAAAATGATTAAAATTCTAATCAGCAGTGAGCAATGAGCATTGAAATCCAACACATGTCACTCACTCTTCTCCTCAAGCTTCTCCCTCTCTCCTATGCTCTTTTCCTTGAAAGAGGCACAAAAAAACGTGTAAAAGAAACACACGATATGAATTGGTCCCTAGTTATATTTAAAAAAATTTACATTTTCAAGGCAATGGCAACTCATCTCTGCTTGGCAATTCTTTACACAGCAAGGGCTCTTACAACACACAAAGTAACCACGATGTAACTCACAAAATGTAGCACACAAAATCGAGCAGTTTTCACAAAAATTGCTCTTACATAATGTTCTCACAAATTGTTCTCATACAAATATGTTGTAGCAAGTTTTGGAAGTTTGGTTCCTCTTTTATAGTGTTGCCTCTTTCTCCACCCTCCAATTCGCTTTTCCCTTACCTTTCATTTAACCGTTCTTGCCCTATCAAAAGTTGGCACATGGTGAGGTTTGGTTGAGAGCATGAATTTCAATCCCATGCCCATAGGATCCAAATGGTACAAAACTTGGTGTTTATTGTCCTCAACACCTTCCTCTAGATGAGCTTTTTGATTTTGTAGTATCAAACAAGGATCCCAATTATGAACACATTATTATTGACCATGTTTACCAATATGAAACAAGTTTAAAATGAGTGAAAGTGCTCAAAATTAGATATTTAAGTCCGCACATTTTGCGCAAGCATGCTTAGTGCATAATTTGTTAGTAAAAAAGTGTATCGCACATATGTTAGGCATTGTTAAGGTCATAATTAGTTCAACTTAGGCAAAATTTATCCAAGGTCAAGTTAAGGCAACTCAAATCAATGACACTTACTTTAAGGAAGAAGATGGGCTATTATATCTCAATTTGATCAATTGCATGATATGCAAGGTCAAATTTAGCTCGTAAGAGCTCTAATTATAGTATTGAGACCATTTTTTTTGCTTGTATCTCTACAAGTTCTAGGAGGATGATTAGCTATAGTATAAGTAGGGGTAATGAACATCAATTGTGAGAGGATCAAGTAGGTATTGAGACTAATTTCTCATGTATGAGCATTTGCTTAGTTTATCATTTTTCATGATACAGTTTGTCTCTATTTAGGTTTGGAATCTCACACTTGATCCTCAATCTCATACTCAATTTCTAACCTAACTAGATCTAATTTTAACCTTAACAATGTATCAAAGCTACAAATTTACCCTCAAGAGAAGGGGGGGTATTAAGTGAAAATGTGTATCAAACATATATTAGACAATGTTAAGGTCAAAATTTGATCCAATTAGGCTGAGTTAGCCAAAGTCAAGTAAGTTCAAACAAATCAATCATAGTTATTTTAACCCAATAGGCTAGAAACGTAATTGAGTAGAAAGAACTTACAATTACTTTAATTTTCTTACATTGAGAACAAGATTTGGCTATAGGTCCAAGATCTTTATGATAAATTAAGAAAATAAAAGTAAACAAATAATACAAAATTAAAAAAAACACTCATGATTGCTCATTTGTTTTCTCTTCACATTGCAATTTGATCAATGTTCGTACCCTCGGTCATGAAAAACTTCAAATATGACCTTTTAAATGTCATAGATGTGTGACTATGTTGGAACCATTGATACCCATTCCTATCATTTTTGGATAGGAACCAGTATGATACAACTCTTAAGGAATGGTCGTTCCGTTCCTTCGGAACAAAAAAATTTATTGTACCATTCCTAAGGTATAGAACTGTTTTTATTTAGAACGGGACGGTTCTGCAACCGGAAAAAAAAAAATTGTTAAACCTATGCACTACAACTTATGAAGGTACGAAAGCATGTTTCTAAGTTATTAATCTTGTTCCCATTCCTAACAGTTCCAAATTCGTGTGTAAACACAGTGTTTAGGGTTCTACTAAATCTAAGTTCCTAGGACTTCGTGCTCCTATTCATGTTCTTAAGTCCTGATCCTAAGTTCCTGTTCCTACATTCTTGTTTCTAGGTTCCTATTTCTAAGTTCCTATTCCTGTTCTTGTTCCTAAGTTCAAGTTCTTGTTCCTTTTTTTAAGTTCTTGTTTTTGTTCCTTTTGTATTCCTAAGTTTTGTTCCTATTCTTATTCATGTTCCTAAGTTTCATTCCTATTTTTGTTCCTATTCCTTTTCCTAAGAGCGTCTTTAAGTTAGGTTTCAACTTAGGAACCCAAATAGAATCATGTTCCTATTCCTAAGTTTTAATCCTGTTTCTGTTCATGTTCCTGATTCTAAGAGCATCTTTAACTTAGGTTTCAACTTAGGAACACAAATAGGAACAAGAACATAAACCCTTTTTATGCGCAAAAACCTTTTCTAACCCCAGAAAAAATGAATTAATCATTCTTCTAAATAGATTTACCCACATCAGAGTTATTTGACCTAAAGGATTGATATAGACTCCGATCCGTTTCAACCCGTCAACCCAAGTCAAGTTCGAAATGGACTATGGTCCAATTCATCCCATCGATCCAAGTCAAGGTCAAAATGGATTTTAATTCTCGAGGTCGAAATAGATTTCAATTCTCAAGGTCGAAATAGATTTCAATTCTCACGGTTGAAATATATATTGACGTAGACTGTCTAAGAACTTAAGTATTTCTGCAGACTGTGTGCAAGCTTGAGTATTTCTATACACTAGATAGGTCTACATTATAAGAATGAATCACGAGAAAATTCTAACGTCCTTTAATTTGTTTTTTAAGTAACCATTCCTAAGGTACCTTAGAAACTATACGGAATGGTTCCGTACTGTGCTTGGGAACTATGGCTGGAACATTATTTCATGAAGTAAATTGACAAGCACATCATATTGCAAATCAATGATACACTAAAGGTGAATATATCAATGCTAACACCACTTAAATTTAAGGTGTCACAAGTTGTGTAATGCTTACAATTGTCTTTAAAATATCTTGGGATTGATTTAGATAGGTGAACTAGTAAATTTGGAATAGATAAGGACCAGCACCAGTAGGTTACAAGTACAACTCCAAATATGAGGTAATTGAGAAAACAAATTCAAATATGGATGATATAAAGTTTTCAAAACAACCTTGTGATTCTTGACAAATTGACAAAAAAACAGGCTATAAATAATGCCTTTCGCCTAGAGAAAGTAGTGTTTTGACCACTACTTCTAAAGAGAGAGTTGAAGTGACCAAGAGGTTTAGTCTACAATATACATCACTTGGAATGGAGGAAGGTGCTATTAAGATAGAAAATTAATCATGCACAAAAACATGAGAAAGGAATATAATGGTCATTCAAGTAAAACGTCTGAAAGGCGAAAGTGTTTTTAAAGGATTCAGTGAAAACCTAACATGAATGGTATACCAACTTCCAAGTTAGCATTATGTAAGTATGTCCTTAAACATCTATCTTTAAAGACTCCTACCTAAATACCGAAAGGGACTATTCATCTGATTTTTTAACCCTTAATTTTTTTATCAATGTAAGAACAAGTTTTTAATAATCATCCTTGTGTTCTCAAATCTAATGGAGCAGGATATGTCTTTACAAGTAGTTGCAAGGCAACAAAAGAGTACCACAAAGAAGATGATGCTCTCAAAAAAAGGAATTAGCGAAGATTATGGCATGGACAAGCTTGTACGAGGTTTCTTATTGTGTGACATAAACAAAACTAAAACAAAAATTCATCAACAATGATGGCTCCCATAGCCTAGATTCAATCAAAAGAGTTTACCCAACATCTAACTACATTCACAGTATCCAGTCTTTGCACAAACTCTCTCATTATATCAAATACCTGTAGTTCCTGATGAGAACAAAATATTGGTATGTGCTTCAATTGCTTGTTTTACTGCAACATACTCATCTGGTCTGACATACCAAGAGAGATCTTCAATCAGCATCGTTGCATTAAGATATTATCACCTATTCTTGAATTGACTTTGACACATAGTAGATTGCAACATGTGACATTGCAAAATAAAATGTTTCCCTATTCAAGGGAACAAGTAAGATCAACTAAACTGAGCATACATGCTTAGCTTATCTGCTAGTGATAGGAAACTTTCCCATGCCATATCCCCATTTCTTAGATCAACAACAATATGTTTTCCATTGGATGGTAGCACAACAATTTGAGGTGCATTAGCGTCTACCACCCGGCTGCAAACAACAGAAGGTTTATTTGGATTGGAAAACTAGATTACAAACCACTACACAAGCACCAATCTTGAGAATAGATTTCCATAAATATGATCTTTGGGTGTATTTTGTGAAAAAAAACATTTTTCTTGAAAGGGAGTATGAAGTTGCGAAATGAGAAGCCTATTTTGAAATCACTATCTTTAAAGAAAATTTTCAAGAAAATTTTTCAGCAACACATTTCATCAAATGATACAGTTTAAACCGTGAAAGCAATAGAATGTCCTAGAAAGTACACCCAACCAATTATAATCTCTCAAAGCATCAGTCCCCTTGTCTAATCTTGTATGCAATGCTATTTAGCTAAGATTTTTTGTCTATTGAATTTTTAATTGTTGTTTTGACTTAGATCCTTTGACTTTTTGAGTTGCTCGTATATTGTTTCTAAGGTTTACCTTATGACTTCACTGACTTCTCTATATAAATTTGTGAAATTGGATATATTCTGATTTCACAAATAGATATAAATCTTGTATGCAAGGTTTTGGGGTTTGACCTCATTAGTAGAGTTTGCTGGATTTGTTTTTGGTTTATGTAGGCCGTTTTTGATTATCTGTACACAGATTTTGACCAAAGTTGTAAAGCAGCATTTTTGTAATTAGTATGGAGATTCAAAAAACTCATTTGGTTTTCATTATGATTGGATATGATATTTTAGTATGACATTTTACCACACAGCATTCATAAAAGCGGCAAAATAATCATTCACAAGCATTTTCCAACAAAGAAGACTAATGAACTAAATGGTTGTCTAGCTCGGCAAGATCTGAATACAAAGATGGGTCTTCCCTACAAAGAGCTCAAGATTTCAAACTCTAACGAATAGCCTTAGTGTTAGAAAATAATGCTAATTTGACCCCTATTGTTAATGGGCAATGCCTGCGAACTATATTTAGGGGCCCATCTTATTTACATTAGCTATAGTTGTTGCATGTAGTAGGGTGCAAAAAGTCAATTTTAGAATTTGTGTTTTTGACTTAGTAATAGACTTGGGAAATTACCAATTATAGGAACTATATTAAGATCAAGCTTTTCGCTTTTAGCTTTTGCAAAAGGCTATAAGAGATTTATATAAGGAGGACTGCGCCCCACCTGCCTTATTCCACTGTAGTAAGTTCTTCAGACTTATGATTAATCTGAGATATGTTTCTATTGCTCAATCATCTTGTCGTGTGAGTGAGTGCTAATAAGACTAGTCTACTCTATCTTGAATTATACTCATATATCTGACATGATATCAGAGCAAAGGTGCTTTTGATTGGAGTGTTGAACATAGGAATTTGATTGCAACATGTGGAATCATTTTCTGGTACAAAATCGGCAAGGCACAATATAATACAGGGTTGTTTTCAAATTTGCAGGACAACTCGAGTTAGTGTTTGAGCGTGTCATCTTCATCAGAAAATTTGTGACGGATTTTATTCATCCACCTCAAGTTGAGTAGTTGCTGACTGAGAACTAAAACTCTAATAGCAGTCACAACCTCATACATGGATCGTACGATGGACCAAGTTTCACTAGGAGTTGATGCCGAAAATTGTGAGGAACAATGGCATCATGTACCAACATATTTATCATAGATAGAGCTCTTAAAGCTTGTTAGTCCCATTCAATCCACTAATCAATAAATGCTTCATAAGTTTGCTTGGCTTCACTACTAGAAGAACCGGATTTGGTTGAAGTTAAAAACACTACCGGCCTATTTTCATCACCAATGGTAATGCTCCACAAATCCTTCATTACAAGATGATTTTTCATCTTAAAGTCAGAAATTAAGAAATTTTTGCCATCCAACTTACTACTTTCGAGCAGAAAGAGAATATCTTGATCAGCCATTAAATTTAACTAAATGACAATATAGTGCGTAATTGAGGGAGGACATAAGATGTCACCTCGAAACATAAATCAAAAGGTTCGAATCCTTATTTCTTTTGCTATGTATTCCGAGTTTCAAATCTGCATGAGTTAAACCTTCAGGAAAGTAGTGAATTTGAGCACTGGCCTTTGTTTTGAACATTGACAAATGAATGGATTATTGTAGCAATTTGACAGACTCATCTCAAAGTCTATTTCAGAATGTTACGCTTCAAATTGCTAGACTGAATTACTTCCACATGCGTTTATAGTAGAGTACATGCCAGAACAGAGAAATATTACGTATTACGTTGATTGACTCATAATTTATGTTGAAAATTTTGCAATTATGAAAGTGCAGATTTAGTTTTCATGAGCAGCATGAGTTCGAAAAAAAAATAGGTTGCACTTTGATCATGCACTGGTGAATGAATGTAAATCTCGTATGACATCAGTCAGCCGGTGGAGCAGATAGTTGGCTTGCAATAATCTGATTGAAATTCATCTTTTATTCCTCGCATTTCCTGCTGGATTGGCAAGGTGCCCATGCATGCACTGATTAAGATATATACTTGAAATGAGTTCCGTGAATGCAGATTATATTCAAAATCAGAAGTATGGCTCAAAGAGGAAAACTGGAAGATATTCGATAGCTAGAAACTTGAAAGGAAACAGTTCATTTTTTTGCAAAGTAGAATTGTTACGAACATAAATAGTTCTAATTTTCATGTTTAAGCTTCAAGCATATTGATACTAATATATGAGGTTCTAAATCCATATATGGTGTTCCAGCCTCATATTCTTACATTTAAGCAGATAACCTCTCTCTCTCCTGATGTGTATGACTCTCACCTGTATAGTGGGATAACTTTACCTCCTCTGACAATGTTATCCTGCATTTTGAACAACTAAAGGTGAGTGTGATATTTGGAATCATGACCAAATTAACAATGACCATGATATATATATGCCATTCAGATCCATATTCAAAGTTTTGAAGTTTATGCTGCATCGTAATTTGAGCTACTCAAGAAGATGGTGCTTATGCTAGTATACAGACAGCCTCTGTGTTCATATTCTAGAGCATGCTTACCTGGGTGAAAATGCATTTAGCCTTCGAAATCCGAATGCGTGTTGCAATTTCATTAGAAACAAAACTATCAGCAATTGAAACCACGACATAGCCTGCCAGTATGATCGCCAGATATATAATGACTGCAAAAACGTCCATCGGCATATCTATCGCTATAGCATCTCCCCTTTGCAATCCAAGACCATCTAATGCATTTGCAACCCGGCTGTCCAAAGAATCAAAGCAAATAATTGGAAATGAGAACACCAAAACCTTGTCCAAAAGCATGTTCATTCAGTTCAAGTTTCTATAAACCTAGATGGTACAATGTTTTGTAGAGAGCTAATTCTTGTATGCTTCCAAAGAAATGCAATATCTAGCATCATAACTTGTGAGCTATTTGCTGAAGTTTATTTACTGCTCGTCAAAATATTGATAACAGGAAGTGGCCCTGTAGAGTCTGGCTCCAACAAAGAACGGATGTGTTATAAATTATGGGCAGTTTATGCAACCCGAAGTATGTGTGAACAGGTCCTTTATTTCAGATGAACATTGAAAGGTTGCTAAAACTTTATGACTTTTGATCTCCCATGCTAGAAGAGATTCTTGTTATTTAGAAGAGATTGCAAGTAATGCCTTTCAGTAAAGTTCAATACCCTGGCACAGTGGCGTTATTGTACACTCATGTGGAAGACAGGCAACCTTATACAACAGAAACGCATCATTGACAGTTCCATATGTTCAAGGAATAGCCAACCATCAACAAAAGCTCCTGTCCATGGCATATGCCTACCTGACATTCATGACATATGCTGAAGTACCTGAGGATATTAGCTTCAAATGATAAGAGGGTTTTGAACTTATGGTTCCATTGTTTATCGAATGCGTGCACTTAAAAATTCATGCACAGGGACATCTAGATGGACCAGAAGGCTGCACTTATATTATGTCATTCGGGCACTTGGTTCCTTCACTATGATTAGAGTCATATGTGGGTCAAGTGGTCATTATTGAGCCTCCAATCCTAACTGCCAGACTGTAGAACCTCAAATAGTTTAACAGGCACATGAGCCTCGTTATGGTTAGGAGGAATGCTAAACTGTGAGCAGTGAGCAGTGAGCGGAGAGCGGAGAGCAAAACTGAAACCCAGCATCGTACCTAGTACCATGGTGGATACACGTTCTGAAAACTTTTGTTCTTAAAATTCCATTCTGTACATATGGAATGTAAAAATATGAAAGAAAATTCCAGTTTTTCTTTACCTCAAAAAAGTTGTTTCAAACGAATTAATTGGAGATAAAAAGCTATTTTTGGCACTTCCATCTTTTCTGTTACTTCTTCATGTCAACTTTTTTGAGAACTTTTGGATCATTGTTCTTCCTAGAAGTAAACATTTCAGATGCATTTTATCGTAAATCTGATTTCTAGAATCAAGATACTATGGATTCATTTTTAGGTAACTATGCCACTTCAATCTTTTCACCCATTTTTGGAACTTTTGTTCTATCTGTTGAATTATTGTCATCCTACAATGAGTCACTCCTATGTTTTACAGTTTATCATCTTGACATATAAAAGCTTTGGGAATCAAAATTTCTTCTCTTTAGGGTTTTGTCCCTTCATCCTTTTCATGGTTTTGCTCATCTTTTCCAAGGTCTCTTTCTGCTAGTCTTTCGTACAATACGGAGTAGGCCATCGTAGTATCCTTCTACACTTTGTGTTTGGATATCTATAACATCATTCTACAATATGGCTTGTTAGGGGACACAATTACATTTCTCATTGTCCTTATTCTATTTGCCTTAGAAACATGTTCCAACCCTTTTGGGTCAGAACATACTGTACGTGCTGGAACGTACTGGGTCGGAACAATTTTTTTTAAATCAAAAAAAGCAGGTCCTGGAATGCTCCAACAATTTTAATCAATGAGATCCAACTGCAGTGGCCACATTGATTCCAAGCACATCTGTTTACTGACATTGATTCCAAGCGCATCTGTATCCTGACTTCTGTATCCTGACATTGAGTATTCATAGCTTGGAATCATAAACTATTAAGAATCTGCATGATATTATTTCACATGAACAAAAACCTACCTCCTCTGCAATGGGTCCAGATTTGTAGGAACCAATTCTCATTCTTGATACAGATGCGCTTGGAATCAATGTGGCCGCTGCAGCGCATGTGTCTATCCAGATGCGCTTCCAATCATGTGGCCACTGCAGTTGGATATGATCCAAGCACATATGTCTATCCAGCGTAGATGACTCCAGTGATCTCCAGTGTATTTTTTTATAGGTTGAAGTCAGTATCGCTGTTTTTTTCCTTCTTAAAAAAACACCCACTCTCAAGCCAGATCATCCTAGAATTTCTTCGAGCCAACTAGCTTTTTGCCCCATCACTCCGCTTTGCATCAGAGCTGAGCGAGGTAGAGAAACGGCAGGAACAGCAATATTACAGTATCGCACTTTTTTCCTGTAGTAAAAAAGTATTTATTTTTATTTTCATAATTTGTTCAGGTTCCGTTCCAGAACACGTTCCAGAGCACGTTCTGTTCCGGAACGGGCAACTATGCTACTTGCGCAAGATATCTTGCTTAGTTTGTATATTCTACTGCAAGTTGTATGTGTTCTACTTGTATGCAATATTCCACTTATACTTGTTTCTCTGTACAACCACCCAATGACATGTCTTTTCTTAAGAGGTCTGCTTTTCTATTATTGGCATGACTGCCAGCAGCACTTAATCATCTCAACTGCAGAGTGATTCACATTGGCCCTGATTTATTAAAATAGACCCCAAAGCTGAATATCCATCTTAAGGCAAAAATGGAAACAGAAGCAAATTTTTTGTTAAGACATCATTTCATAGTTGGTCAGAGAAGCAAATTTACAACTTCCATAGAGCTGTATTGCTAGCATTCAGCCTTGGTCAAAGGACGTTCAAGCAACTTGTTCAAGACAATAGATAACAGTAGATCAACATGTTTAATCAACTGTACAACCTATAGGGAAATACATGTGCTTGAGCTACTGTGCTGTAATATGCTTTACCAGTTTATGTTAAATAGCCGAAGAATGCCTTTCTCAGTAGCTCTTGACACCTCGTTGTTTTGCATCAATAGTAATGTAAAATGATTCAATCAAATATAGGACCATGCTTTGACTTGATTACGCCTAAGATCTAATTCAATGAAAGTTGGGGTGACTGAGGGTAAATTTTGCAACTGCAGAATTTAGGCAGCAGTCCATTCAAGAAGGTAGCCTATTAGGTTTCAGGGTTCTTCACTTGTTACTCAATCATACCAGTAAGACAGTCACAATCAACTCAACATAAAGAACTACCAGAGACTCACTTCACTTTTAAGCGAAGCTCTGCAAGGGTAAGTGTAGCTGGAGGCAGATTATCATTATCTTCATCCCTCCATATCACTGCAACAGTGTCATTTTTGTTCTTTGTTGGCAACAAGCAGCATTCTGATACATTTAAGACTGCCCCAGGTAGCCATACTCCGCATGGGTGTGACTTGTCACTTTTATCAAGAATGCAATTTGGTTGCACGTGGAAGAAAAGATTCAAGTCCTCAAAGACAATGGGCCAATAAACCTGTAAAAGTGCAAGATCATGCTCTTATCTTGTACAACCAGGGAAATGAAAGGAGAAAACTGAACCAGATTACATCTTGTCAAACTAAATGAATTGTTAGAACTATTATAGAAAATGTTGAAGTCATGCTAGAGCTTCAGTCAAAATGGGACACGTAAAGGACAATCAGCAGAACAAATGTGCAAAAATGCATGCCCATTTTCAGGTGAAATAACAAAAGACCGAAACCCAATGGACTAGAGCTGCAAGTTTGTGCTAGAGGTCTTTATGTTAGATTAGCATTGCTTTAAAAATCACAATGAGAAAATTAAAGATAAGCTTATTATACTGCTTAAAACCTTTTACTTCAAGTCTGCACCTGAGCATACCAAAAATATGAATTGTTTGGCTTTTAGACTCATAATCCCTGAGCAAACATTTCACCTTAATTTCATTCATATTAGAAAACCCAGAAGGATTTAGATGGCACTTTTCTTGTTTATACTTCCTGATTCTGTTGACTGACCAAAAGTTTGGAATTATGATACTTTTCTGACAGATTTCTATCGAAATGCAGTAGACTTGTTGGAAGAAAACAATTCCTTTTCCTCAAATGTCAACCCCTAGCTCAAACTTTACCACTTGAGTGTTGCACTTCATACTTTTCTAACTCGTGTGGTCCTTGCCCATTTTTACTCTGAAACTAGCAGAAAAACTTCAAGAACCTTCACAAGGATTTCACTGTGTTTTCACTGTAATTTTGCAGGATACTCATCTCTCAATTCATTGCAAACAATTTTTGCTGTTTTATACTTCAGCTTACATACCTTGGATAAAACTGAAATGAGCAAATAAGTGCCCATCTCAAATGTTCCAGCTTTTGAAAGCATGCACTGCCATTCAAGGAATGAAGATAAGCTCTTTAGGACCATAGCGAACTGAGGTAATGATAGCTTTCACCCACTCAAAACTCACATGTAGGCTGGTCCCACCCCAACAGGCTTAGTCAAAATTGGAGGGAAGCATGCCTAATTATGGATAGGTAGCATCTCTAAATGGGAGAAGGGTACTACCAAGGGCTGAGGGACTAAAATAACAAGATTCAAAGGCTAAGCCAAGGACTCAGCACAGGGTACCCCAAAGAGAAGTTCCTATATCATATAATGTATGCAATAGGGTGTACTCTGCTGCAGAAATTTCTAATTGTCAGAGGTAACATAGACTCACCATGGGTGGGCATGGGCCTCTAAACAAGAAATATTTAAACTATTCAAAGTAAGCAGGTAGTAGCACAATTAATAAGAACTTACACAAAGTACAATGCACAAATCAAACAACATGAAAGATTTTTGCTTTAATCACTACTCAACTTACGAACTACTTGCACTACTTCCTAAGTTGAGTACCTGTGACCTCTTGAATGTAGGTGATTTCAAATGCTATTGGGCTGAATCTAAGATGCTAACAATCAAGAACATTAAACACTTTCAAATCTGGAAACTAGTAGACAGCCATAGAACAACAATCCTCAAGAAAGAAGAATCTAAAATTGAGAGAGAAAACTCAAAGCTTGTATTGCACAAATGAATCCCTCATGTTTTCCTGGCAAATTTGTTCAATGTGAAGGTGGCCCTTCAATGCTTGGTGGTCGATGAGGAGTGGCACTCGCTGAAGTCATGAAGGTCCGAGCTAAGAAAGATTATTGAAAGCATCATGCTTGGTCCATCATTTTGGAAAGATGTAGAGAAGGTATTTACCTTGCTAAACTCTATTTTGAAGTTGCTGAAGGTTGTTGACAAAGAGGGAGCCACTATGGGATTCATATATGAGTTGATGGATCATATGAAGTGGGGTTTTTAAGAATGTACGTCATTGGATGCCTCCTTGTGTCATGTTGTGGGAGGATTTTGTATGGATCATTGGGAAACGATGCACTCCCCTTTGCATGCCGCTAGTTATGTGTGCATCGATTATGGGTGGCGATGGGGGCAAGAACGTGATGCAAAAGTGACTATTGGATGGCATGTCAGTTTTGGAGCAATCAAACTTAGCAGACTGGTTGGACATGTATAGAAACATGGAAGGCTTGTTTGGACGGCCACTTGTAGGAGGATTAAATTTTCACAAAGGACTTTTAGTGTGACGTGGTGGAAGTCACACAAGACATCCACACCTAAGTTGCAGCGACTAGCCACTAGGATCCTTTCCTCCCAAGGTTCTATAACCTCTCTATGTGAGATGGATTGGAGTAAATTTTTGCTAATACACATGAAAAGGTGAAATAGGTTGAAGCCCACCACAACTGAGAAATTGGTTTGCATTCACTTCAACCTCTTATTGTTATACAAATTGAGAAACCATGAATCTTAAGAAATTAAACTTAAACCACAATATCTAGAGGTTGAGCGAGATGAGGACCAATTGATTGGTTTCAATGCCAAGAAGCAAGACCTTGAGGAAGGATTGGTCGTAGGGGTGACACTCTTAGAAGTCCTAGAGCAAGTTAGGAAGTCAAGGACTGAGCCTCAAACCTGTGGTGAACTAGTCAAGTAGTCACACGTCATGAGCTAGCTCTGGAGCTCGAGTCATGGCCTAGTCAGCTCCTAAACTGATTCTGCCAGGCTTGCCAAGCTTAATCAACAAAATAAACACCAAGTCTAGAAAAGCGTGCTTTACCAGGCAGCAGTATATTCCAGGATAAAGGGGGCATGCAAAATCGCAGCCGAACTATAGGGGGGATCAGGCCTAGAATGTAGAGATTTGTTTTGATAATTTAATGCAAAATTGGTTACATATGCCCTCAGGAAAATCAAAAACAATTTTAAAATGGCAAGCAAACTTTGGGTTCTAGTCTACTGTGTTGCAGTGGATCGCGATCCGGAAGGATCTCGATCCGGATCCAGCATTCCGGATCACGAGCGTTCCGGGACCAGAAACGCCGTCCCGGAACGCAAATAAAATTTTAAATTTTTTTATGTGGGGACAATCCCAGCCTCAATTACAATCAGACTTTGAGTTAGAGGACGATTGTTAGTTGTTAGTTGTTATGAGACATTATTTATCAGGGACGTCACTCTATTTTTTTTTCGGCCTTGAGCCCGACATTATATATTTTCACGTTTTTACATTGTGTCTTGTCGGTTTGTGTTTCGAAATGGTTTTTTTTCCAGCATGGTCTACTTCAATAGGTAATTATCACATTCTAATTTCTACAAACTTCAAAGAGAGAGAGAGAGAGAGAGAGAGAGAGAGAGAGAGAGGAGAGAGAGAGAGAGAGAGAGAGAGAGAGAGATTCAGTATGCTTTCAATGCTTTGGTTTGCACATGATTTCCATTTCACACAATATTGTAGAAAATGATATAATAGTGAAAAATAACTTGATGGTAGAAAATCACTCAATGCTTCGAAAATGGTCTTGAAATTGATGGCAAACTTGATAAATGAACTGCTCTTGAAAAAACCTTCCATTTGATACCCATATTGGCATTAAAAAAATTTCAAAAATAAAAAAAGCGTTCCGGGAAACCCTAATAGGAAATCCCGGAACGTGATCCGGATCGCGTTCCGGATCGTGGCCTGCAACTTTGGTTCCAGAACATCAGCCATTCTTTATTACTTCAAAGTTCAAACCAACAATATGGGGGTAACTTCTTCTACACCAAAGTTTTGCCTTACTTTGTAACTAATGTAAAAGAACTGATTGGTTTTTCTTCAATTCGTAATGGCATTTGTTTAATCTGTACAAAGGGTCAAGTCTCTAACCAATAAATATTTGTTGCTTTACTGCCGTACTAGTAGGTTCTGTGTCAAAAAAGTTAGGAGAAAAATCACCCTGTGAGTTTCATAGTGTAAAGCCCTGGGTGTTCAGCAGGTGCAAAGCCTCGCGCCCTTGGCTTTACCTTGCACATATTTGTGGCATTTTGATGCCTGCATCCATTGCTTTCCAGATTATTTCAAAATTTCGGAAAAGATATGTTTGTGTCCACTACTCTACTATCACTCAACCTATTAGCATCATAAGTACTTAAAGATAGAAATGCAAAGAGTTCTCAATTGTAGTTAATTCTCTTGTTGTTCTCAAAGTTCACTAAATTGTTGATTAAACAGTAGCACATCACCAAGGATTGCTGGGCATTTTCCTTCATTTTCTTGGAGAGGTTTAGATCGTGCAAAGGAATGGGCTTCTGAGGAATTTAGGAGACTCGAGCCTTCTCAGCCAGCATTTCCGCCTGTGCTGCACCTGTTCTTTTGTTTCGGATGATTTTTATGAACGAGGTTTTAAATGAAAGTATTTTATGATTGTAAGAAATTTCACGGCCACTTACGGCCATGCAAAAATTTTACAAGGTGATTACGGCTCAATCAAATTTATGAAGAAATAACTTGTGGCCCATAGGAAAAATTCAGTCCCTTAGAAGGGGTCCGCTTCGCCATCTTTACAATTGGCAAGGATTTCTAACAGTCTTTTCCACAGGTTTTACGGTATAGCATTCATGGCTCGGCCTAATGGCCTGGCCATATTTTTAAAGCAATTTTACCTAGTAATAAAGGTCATTAGAAAATCACTCTCCAGTAGATAAAATTCCTTCCCATTATCACATTCAATTTTAAAATCTAGTGAGCTTGAAAAGAATTTCACGTCTTTACCTCTGGATGCTCAGCTGAAAATTTTTGGAATGCAGGAAGCTCTCAATAGGATTCCGATAGCTAGAACCCAAGAGCTGTGGACCATACTTTTCTAGAATTCTCCCCAAGTTTGATTCCCTTGCAGATTCTCTGCAAAAGATGTTAATAGCATCATAACTATTTTATCAATACCAGAGCTTTTGACCAGAAATATGAAGAGGATCAAATACTAACAGAAACTTATTCTCTAGATTGTAGCCCAGAGCTAGAATTTCCTCCACAAATACACACTAAAACTAGCAGAAGCCATAGTATCGATCTGCAAGGGCACTTGCTTCGATATGCTCATACTAACTATCTCTCACTGTCTTGTATATACACATACTCAGTTGGAAAGCAAGCAGGAGGTGGGCCGTATTTGGAATCATCCCAGTGTTTGTAAGTTGAATAATACATAAGCTGATGGAGTGAATGTGGATGGACGGGCAACAGCATCTCCTTGGAAATTCTTCGCCAGGTTGCAGGCCTGGAGTCCCCCACCTCGCTGATGATCCCTCCAGCTGCCGGTAGAAGTTTGCAGCATCAATTGGTGATAGGCCAGCTCGCTCAATGTCACCTGGAAGCAAATCCTCTATGCTCTTTTCCACTTCCATTTCCCTTTCCCTCTCCGAAAACGGCAAAGAATCCCAACTGCAAAATCAAAAAGTGCGCTACCACAATTTGTCTATGCAATGCAGCAACATCCGAACAAATTCCTTGCCAACCCAATTGTAAGAGCAGCAGAAATCGTCTGTCAGCCCACCAAAAAAACCCTTGAGATTTTCTGGTTAAGGCTTAATCATTGCTGCTCTAAGACTGCTGAATTGCTTCCGCCCACATCAAGTATAGCATTCATACAGCTACCTACACTTGCTTGCTAGCAAATCAGATGCTTAAACTGATTGCTGATCTTTGCCTATAGCTCATTCATGCAAAAAAGTCCTTTTCTTCATCGATCTTGCTCAAGATCATGAGCTTCTTGCTGCTGTTTCAGCTCATCTTTCTACGAAGCCTTCTTTCAACCGATGACAGAGACATATGGCAAATTGGGTGCGGAAGTTTTAAGCGCGCTACCGTTGGATATTTCCAAGGACATTCAGGATTTTGCCACGTGTCTATATATAATCGGTATGAGGCCTATCGCAAAAATTGGACACGTGGCAGACATCCAGTGAGCGCTATTAAATTCCACGAGGGCACTGATTTTTGCTCTTTTGATTGACTGGTGTAGTCGTTGAGGCCTTTCCGACAGGTGCCAGCCTTTAGGCTCTTTTTGCAGAGGGTGTAGTCCCTAGTGTACTCTAGAGCCTTAAACTTTGGTCACTTGAATCCATCTCTTCTATTTTTGCTCCTATTCTAGAGGCATGTCCAGTTAATCCTACGTCTATGACATTGTTCCCGAAAGTCGACAAAGTATAGAAATGGAATCGGCATCTTTTTTTTTTTCTGGAAAACGTAAAAGTACTAGTATATTTTCACACATGTACACGTACAAAAAGGATGGCAACCCTAGCTAGCATTTTCATCCTTGTACCTTGTACCTAACCTTTGTAATTACAAACAAAAATGAGTTTTGCTAAATTATTATGGGGATGAATGTCGCGAGAAGCTTTTTCTTATTTCGTGATTCGTCCTCTTTTTTGATTCGCGAACAATTTTCTGTCTTTGAATTTCTTTTCGTGCAGAAGCTCCTTACGGGATCCCAGACACTCGACTACGCATCACAGAACATATTTTATTCTAGCAATCAAGAGACACAGCACACAAGGCCAAGAGATACACGAAATAGAGCGACTATATTGTCAGTTTGGTTTTAGAGCGAGATCGTCAGTGGTCTCGCTCGTTGGCGGAATGACCTCTCTGCTCTTTCGCTGTGTTCTGCTCGTTGGCAGACTTTCATGCACAGCTATGGTATTTTTGCTTTCTCTGCTCTATCCGCTATGTCTCTCTCTGTTTCTTACAGATCTCTGTATTCACTATCTCTCTTCTTACAGTTATGATCCAAAGAGGATTTGTTTATACCTCCACTATGTGGAGTTTACAAGATAGCTAAACGTTAGAATCACAAGACTAGTTAACGTTAATCAACTAGTTAGTTAATCTCCGTCGTTGCTATTTCGTTTCAGCTGGGCATGAAGCCGTTCAGCTGCTAGCTGGCAGCGCGTAAGATTTCTCTTCGTGTGTTTTCGTTCTTTTCGTTTCTTTTCGTACTTTTCGTTTTTCGTCCATTTTTGCGCTTTGCTGGTCCTGAAGGTGTGTTTACGATTCGCGATTGATTCACGAATCGTTCGTGCTTCGAGTCAAATACACGTTGACTGTCGTGAATTGTTCTCGTTCAACCTTCGTGTCTTGTTCGTGCTGCGACAACGTTGCCCAGGAGTTCACATTTCCTGACACTCCCTCTTGAACCTTGCAGCTTTGTTCGTTCAATCCAATTGCCTCTCTTTGCTTGGTAAAGAGTGGCTTGTCGAGCGGGTTTCGTGAGGGAGATCTGCAAATCGTACTTTCTGATATTATGAACTGGACCTGGAGCTCTCCTTTCGAGATCAATCTCGAATGTGATGGTACTTCAGAGGAATGTGCTTCGTCTTTGAATGGAAGATAGGATTCTGGGACAGATAGATGGCACTCTGGGAGTCCATCATCATCGTGCTTGGCCCCTCTTGTGGTATCCCGATTGCCTCCAACATCGTCCGGAGCCACACTACCTCATTCGCCACTTTCGAGACTGCGACATACTCAGCTTCGCAAGAGGATTGAGCTACAGGGTTTGCTTTTTGCATATCCAGTTGATTGCAGCTCCACACACTATTGTACATCCCTCCAGTAATGGACTTGCCGTCATCCTTGCAGCTCGCCCAACTCGCATCACTGTAGTGATGCAGCTCGAATTCTTTCTCCTCGTTTCTAGCTCTATAGATTAATCCAATATTTTGGGTTCCCTTCAGATACTGTAGGATTCGTTTGGCCATTTGCCAATGTGCTAGACCAGGATTGGAATAGAATTGGCTCAATGCGTAAACAGAGAAGGCCAGATCCGGTCTGGTACAAATTGTCAAGTACATCAGACTTTCGATTAAGTTCTGGTTAGGGTATACGCTGCCATCTTCTGTTCTTCCTCTTCTGTTTTGGGCAATCCCTGTTTCGTGAGCTTGGCTTTGGGACTTCTTTTTTGTAATTACTCCAATCTCTATGAGAAAGGCCCACACACAATTTTTATGGTTGTAAATGTTATAACGTATACGTGTATATGCAAAGTAAAGGGCCATGAACCAATGAAGAGTTTGATGCACACTTGAATCTTAGTCATAAGTCCTCTTTACAAATTGGAAACATAATTTTCCTATTCGTTCTTCCTTTTGACCAAGGTCATTTTAGGCTAAAATGCCCTAGGTTAGGTGAGCTTAGGAGAGCAAGTGTGAACCGACAAATCAAAATTGGGTTCACATCATAGTTGCGTTTTGAAATTTCGCCTACTTCATGACCAACTTATTCTCCACTTCTCAATATAAACCAATGGATGGTCGACATATGAACACTAGACAATTAGACAAATCAAGTGTTTGGTGCTAATGCATTGGGAGACCATGTCAACTTGTGTATAGAACTAAGAGAGGCCATACATAATGTGGAACCAACCTTATAGTTGCATTTTGAAATTCTACCTACTTCATAACCAACTTATTTTCCACTTCTCAATATGAACCATGGATGGTCCGACATATGAACTCTAGACAATTAGATAAATAAGTGTTTGGTGCTAATGTATTGACTAGCCCTTGGGTTTTTATGGATTAAGTTTTTTAAGTAGTGTTTAGAAGAAAAAAAATTTCGCACAAGTAGTCTAACAACCATGCAAACCGCACATACACAACACTTCATTACTTTTCCTTGATTATTTATGAAGTGGGAAAGAAAGAAGTTTTGCTAGTACATACTTGTCACTTCATGCTAGCATAGCCTCATTGCTCAATTGCTCACCACCCACTATTAAAGTTTAGCATCACCAAAATATTATCTCCAATCCTCAATATTGATCTCTCCAGCTTTTCATTGACTAGTAGGTAGGTATATTGCACATGTGTTGTGGTGTATTGTGCTTGAGTTGGGCTTGACCACCTAGCCTCTAGGTTGGTTTCATATTGTATGATTCCATACCAAAAGGCATGAAAGCATTGACTAGAAGGTGCACCATATCTTCTCTTTTTAGTTTCAATGAATAAATAAATAAATAAATCTCTTGGTTCAATTAAATCTTCAAGGCTACATTTAGCTTCTATATAGGACGTATGCTCACATGTATGAGGCAGCCCACCCCCAAAGGCTGATGTGACACATAGGTGACAATTTTCAACGGGCTCTACTCATCTATATATGCAAGCTACCTCCACAGGTTGACTTTTTTAAGCTTCCTACTTTAGGTGAGTTTCTAGGCTTACCCATGGAGGCAAGGAAATATTTAGGGTAGATATTCTCTCACCCACGTCACTAAATTGTTCGTGCCATAAAACACACACACGTTCTCTCTCTCTCTCTCTCTCTCTCTCTCTCTCTCTCTCTCTCTCTCTCTCTCTCTCTCTCTCTCTCTCTCTCTCTCTCTCTCTCTCTCTCTCTCTCTCTCTCTCTCTCTCTCTCTCACACTCTCTCTCACACACACACACACACACATCACCAATCTTCTAAAATGATTATGTAAACACATTTTTGAAGTTTATTTATTAATGTATATTTTCAACTAATAGCTCCATAACCTTGATTATGATGTAATGGTCTTACTCTTTATAGATTTGCTTTGGGTGCAAAATGCAAAGCCTAATGAAATGCCAATTTTCCATTGTCAACTGGCATGTGCTAATGACTCGATTTTAAGTCTTTTATGAACCCTAAACTACAAAATGATCAGTGTCATGACGACTAAAATCTAGGACTACTAGAAACTTTAGAGGACTATATGTTTAACACAAGAGTTGCTTATGGGACAGAAAGTGCTAATTCTTCGTTGGGCATGGCTGAACACTTTTACGAATCCTAAAATAAGACATGCTAGTTTCAAGATTCGCTTGAAAGTTAAATGCAAAACCTCAAGTGCCGCTTGCTAATGGGCACCTCAGGGCAATGTTCAAAAAAACTTTTTCGAGTTATCCTCAAATACCTGCATTTTTTAAGCTTCTTGATTTTTTAAAGAATATCACTCATGAACGTTTATTTGCCTTTATAGAAGATCGTCAAAACTTTAATGATGCTGATTTCTAAAGAAACATGCCGATAACTCCAAAAGTAATAATATTTTGAAGAGGATCTCTTGTGGCAAAGGTTTCTAATCTTTTCAAGAGTGTGTTTCAAGTTCTTTTCGATTCAAAGATTCATTCTATTGTCGTACGATCAAGTTTCATCAAATCTATGTGCTAGTTTGACTAGGTGTGAGAGAGAAAGACTTGCTTAGTTCCAAATTTTTGTGATTTCTCCGACATGGCTACAAATGGAGGCTTCATGTTGGAGAGCAATGATAGGGTTACCTCAAGCAACTATTCAACTTGGATGGTGAGAATGGAGTCTCTAATCGAGATGAATGAGTTGATGGATATTGTTGTAGGAGTGGAGGAGAGACCTTTGGCACCTCAAGAACTTCAAAGTCTTCAAAAGGAGAGGAAAGTGCTCATGCTTTTGTTTTAAGATTAAAAGTCTTGAATGAATCAACGTGTATGGGTGAAAGCATTAAGGATGTAGAACTTGTGCAAGTTGTTCTCAATGGCAATGAAGAGTTTAGGCAACAAGCAAGAGGAGGAGCTACTTCTAAATCTCAAGTTGGAGAAGAAGAAGCTGTTCTCAAGAGGCAAGTGGTCTAAGGGCAAGATCAAGGTGAGTCATCTTTTGAGGGTAAAAAGGACAAGTCAAAGTTGAATTGTTTCTATTGAGTCAAAGGAAACTATGGTAGTGAATTTCTTAAAAGAAAGAGAGAGCAAGGAGAGAAGCAAGGCAAGTTCACTTTTGATGAGGATGAACAAGATGGTGGTGATTGTCTTCTTGTTTTCTAACCAATGATGGAGATATTGATACATGGTGGATTGATAGTGGAGCAAGCTTTCATATGACATGTCACAAAGAGTACTTTCGTTCTTTGGTGACTTATGAAGAAAAGGAGAGGTCATCAACATGGCTAATGGTGGTAATTTGTTATCAAAGACATTGGTACTATTCATGTTTTTCTCTCATCTACAAATAGGAAAGCAATATTAGAGGTGTTGTTGATTCCTTCCATTACTAAGAATGTTCGTAGTGTATGTCAAATGGTTGAAAAAGGGCTTAAAGTGGAATTTGTTGGTGGTTTTTGCTAAGAAAAAAAAATGGAATCTTGATTGCCAAGGGCGAGAGACAAGGTGAGCTCTACAAACTTGATGGATGTGTTATTTCTAACCATGGTGGTTTGAAGGCAAGAAGCAAGTTCTTGAGCTTTAGTCAATGTCAAAGTCACATTGGTTGCCTAATTCTAGATCTACCTCAAGATCTAAGATGCCTTTTCATATAGTACATTTGGATGTTCATTGTACTAGTGCTTTGAGTAATGGTGGAGCAAAGATGTTTGTG